>JAEQBH010003964.1:0-293943 GCA_016808115.1 Tetrastigma voinierianum
TTTTCATCTCTTTAGAATGAATATATATTGGCTTTAGTATGATGGAATATATTTTTGTCATAAAACCTTGATCTTCCCTAATACAATGCAATAATCACTTCCAATGGCATAGCAGCATGAATCTAGCATCTTTTGACAGGTAAGCAACAGTTGTATACACAGTGCAGTTGGTAACCAGTGCCTTGTTTCCTTTTTGAAATCATGCGACTTTGTAAAACTAAGATGCTTTTCAATGGACAATTTCGGACTTTCAACAACCTTCTTTGGAACTATATTCTTACCACTGCTACTATCAAGGATAATAATGCATGCAGGAACATATTATGTTGTCCGATTATCGTTACTCATGATGCCACTAGTTTCTTTTCTTTTAATGAAGAATAGAATTTAGCAATTGGGGGAATTTCCTTTTGATGTGCTCAGTGAGCATCAATTAATAATTTAATTTATATGTCTTTGGCTCTCATAGAACTAGTTTTTTTTTAATTTTTTGGTTTCACTTTCTCCTGTTTTTGAGGAAAAAAGCATCTTGCATTATGTAGCAGCCCCATTTCACAAAATTTTTGCCTTAACTAGTGCATTTTGTTTGATAAGCTTGTTGACTATCCTCTATCTTCATTTCTTATTTTTCAGGTGGGTGGGCATGCCTCAAATTTTGGCTCCACCAACCAAAATTTAAACATCCAACCTTATCTTGAGAAATATATTGCTAAATTGTATTTTGATAAATACAATAGCCTGCTTGATTCAGATTTCCAAGATTTTGTAGCACATGAATTATGCCCTGGCTCTTGTGAACTTCTGGATGATCTGAATCTTGTAATGGGACTGTCAGTTCAACAACGTGCACTGATTGGTGATGGTTCTCATCGTCACCTTTCTTCATCCATCAGATTTAATATCCCGGAGTTGGTAGCTGAGCTACCAATACCCTTCTGTGAAGCCATAATCATTGAAAAACTACCCCATGGAATCTTTGCTGACCCATTTGAGCTACAACATCTTCTTCAGCGTGGAGGTAAAATACTTATTTTATCATTCAGCGACACATCTGAGCACTCTTCTCCCTTTCCAAGATTTTTGAGTCAAACCACATGTGCAGTGTTCATGGATGCAGCTGTTTTTGGAGACACAAATTTGGAATTGCCATCTGTTCGTTCCAACCGGTCCCTTGTTGAGGTTCACATGGATGTTGAGCTCAACAATACTTTTTCAAGACGCAAAGATGGTTTTGAAATCAATATTGATCTTCCACTACACATACGTTATCCAGTAAGTGAAAAGGAGTTAACAAAAAATGAAAATAAAAATAGACAATGGGATTTTTTTCCACTGAAATTTGATTAATATTTCACAAGACCCACAGGTTAAAGAGCTGACAAGTTACCATTTTCACATCTCTAATTATCTGAATTACATGGATATGGTATATGTGTTGGGCTCCTAGATTAATTTTGTGTCTAGCTTATATGGTAGAGCGTTTAACGTTTCAAAAAGGTAGGGCATAGGGAGGTGAGGGGTCTCGGGTTCAAGCCCCAGTGGGAACAATCATGACTTTAGGTTTATAGATCAATTGAGGGATCCATAAAATAGCTTGATTTAAAAATAAAATATCTTCAATCATAGAACTAAAATTCTGACTTGATTATATTACATTTGCAATTCTTCTTATTTTCTCTTGTACTTTTATGTTCCTGGTTCCCCAAAAAATTCCTAGTCTGCAATTGAAGATAACGATTTCATGGATAGGGTTACTTATCATTGCTGAGACACATTCTAATGAACATTTTCCCAGGATGCAGTTAAGGATATTATTGAGTTTTGGACATATTTAGGATATTTTAAAAAAAAATTGCTAAAATAGGTTAGAAATGAAAATAATCTTGAATTAATGTCTGTCACTTGGAAATTTTTTAAGTTAATGTCGCAGTTAATTTCAAAACATTTCCAATGCATGATCATTAACTCTGACGTTATTTAAAAAAATTCAATGCCATAGCCAGTAATTATGACATTATTGAGATCTTATTAGTTTGGCATACCAGTGGTTTCCTTATCTAAGTACTTTTTCAATAACCTATTTGATCAAACTTGTTATTTGACTTGTAGTGGTTCTTGGGTTGGCATGTTATTTCTATTCTAGTTCCACTCCCACTCATTTTTGTATTATCTCAACATCTTTCTCTTCTTTGCTTGTCCTATTTGTCTCTTCATTTCAGATTCTATATGTTATCTTTTTGTCATCTTCCTAGCTAGTATTTGAATAGGAACATAAGAAATGAGTAATAAAGATGTGAGCTCATACCAATTTATCATGACCTAGCAGTTTGGCAATCTTGGAAAGCACTGTCTAACATTTCTTTAGTGTGCAGCCGTTGGAAGAGAGTGGCTATTCAAGTATCGAACTGGGTGCTCCAGACATTTTCATGCGCTGCAGCGTAGAGGCAAAGTCGGCTAATCATAGCTGTTTATTGATGTTCAAAGATGATGATGTCGCACTAGGGAATGACCCTGTAGTGTGGAGAGTACCTTGTGGTATTAAGGCTCATGCAGGGCAGTGTCTATTGTTAGTTTTAGTTTAGCCATATTGTCAACTCTCAGTGTGCTGACATCTGTGTGTTACTCAAATACCAAATGGTGCAAAACCTAAAACAATCTTAATTCATTGAGCCTTTTTCTGAGCCCTGATAACTTTGCAGATTGCTTTGAAAGAAATGCTCCAATGGAAGAAAATGTCCAGTGGGAGAAATTGTTTTGTGTTCCTTATGTTATCTGCTTTCTTTGCATATCAGAGATGTTTAATAATTGTTGTATTTTCATAACATTAGGCACTGAAAGTGTGGATGGAATTCCTAAGGCTACAAGTCTACAAGGACTATTCATGCATTGATTGCAGAAGTCTGTAGTGAAAGGCTTGATCTCACAACTTGTTAGGATTGTTATGAGAAGCTATGGAATTAAGGGTCTGACATTGAAACACCCAAGGGTTGGAAAATGACTTGACAGTTGAAAGACTAGAAGGAAATTAAGATATCTGGTCAAAAATGGCTGCTCCCTTGGCTGTTGATCCCTCAGTCATAAGATTATCAGTCAAGTGGTCTTCTTCAAATTCTTTTACCTTTCATAGTCTCTCTTCTTTCAAGGTACCTCTCGCTCTGGCAGCTTTAATTTGTTGTTAAAAAGCATGATATTCATGTCGCCGAAGTCACTATAAAGGCAGGCTTTTAGGAGAGTTGGTCATTGAATATGGTATCAGAGTCTAGTTTGTCAGGAGGTCTTGGGTTCAAGCCACCTCTTTGCAATTTATTCCCCATTTGTTGATTTGAAAGTCCATGGAGGACATTGTTTGGTTTGTTTGACTTTCCGTAATGCGGATATGGGTTTCTTGCGTGAGAGGTGTTAAAGCGTGATATTCATGTCGCCATAAATCACCATCATTTGAGATTTTGGAGAGTTGGTCATTTGATAATTGTTTTTGTGCATGAAGTAATTTTTAATTTATGGATTTGTCTGAAAGCAACAACCCTTGATGCATACAGAGTTCCTGATTCCTTAAAATCAGAAAAGATGAAATTACTAGTTCTATTTTGCTGCATTTTTCTCTCAGCACTCATTCTTACTTTGAATTTGGTGGGTTGCAAGGATTTGTTGGCATTGATATGTTATAATTGTTTCAGCAGTTTTTGAGATGGAGACTTGGATGGTTTCTTAGAATTTTAGAAGAGTATTTGACAGTGTTTTATTTTAAGCATTTTTAGTAGAAACCATTCTCTAATTTCAGAAAATTAGTTATCAAGTATTTTTTTTCAAGAAGCATTGTAAGTAATTTTTCAACTTTTAAAAAATATTTGATATTTTTTTTCCAAATATCTAATTTTCTTAAGAAATACCTTTTAGGCTAGCAGTGTGTCTTTTTTTTTTAAATACCATCAAATGCACACTAAAATTCCCGACATTGTGCACTATGACATAAGTTGATGTCTAGATGGTAATCGTATAGACAATCACTAACAAATTAAGCACCGAAGAACATAAAAGGAAAAGAAGTTAATTGCTATAGATACATGCAATTTTCAATTTATTTATTCATTTTTTTGGCTCATTTTAAATCATTAGAATGGGTTGTTAATTTTTAGTTATGTGATGTTTGATGTTTTACATCTTTAAGGGAAAAAAAAGCTATATATATATATATATATATATATATATATATATATATATATATATATATATATATATATATATATATATATATATATATATATATATATAGAATGGGTTTTTCTTTTCCTAATGATAAAGCTAATTGGCGATCACTTTGGAAGTGGGAATTTGGAGGAACAAGAAAAACATTGGTGGAAATATGTTTATTGTTTCTAAACATTGGTGGTAGCTAGTCAAGACTTTGTGTGTGTTCCTATTGGTTTTGGATTGATTGTGGATCGATATCGCTCTGTTTTTTTGAATTGTGCTTGCTTGTTTCTTTTGAAGATATATTTGAATGTGATTGTGAAAACCACGATCTTGCATTATCAACCAAATCTTATAAGGCGAGTTTTTAAGAGAGTTGAATTAGTTTAATATGATATTAAAGTTTGGTTTGCTTGAGAGAGATCTTGTGAGCAGCCTCTTTGCAATTTGTTTGTTTGGAAGTCTATAAAAGTATGTTTTGATCTGTTTGACTCTTCACGAGAGGCGGATATGGGGGCGCGCGAGGAAGCGTGAAAACACAGTACTCGTGTCGCCAAAAATCCTGAGTTGAGGCTTTTAGGAGAGTGGGGTCATTTAACCAACACTTGCAATGAAGCTTATTGCATAGGCTCCTAAGCACATAGCTCAGTTGATCAAGATGAAATGGGTCTCTCTCTCTCTAATTTATGCTTTGAGTCATGCTATATATGTTGGTGCTGTGATGGTTTTGGATGAGACGTTGTTAATGTATTCCTTTCAGATACTTAAAACCGCAATTTAGGTGATGGATGAGGTAAACATAGAAAATTGGGCATTAAGTTAAGTTAAGTTAAGTTGCATGAAGATTCTTTGTTTTGATGAAGCAGCTGCTGATCCATACATACACACTGACTGAATGAGAGAATGGATGCATTCACATCTACATCTCGCACTGAAGAATTAAATTCTTTGTTCTCAAAGGTACTCTTTGTTGGGGCCCTGCGGGGGTGGGGGTGATATTAAATAGGAACCTTGCAGAGAGAATGAGACTAACTGTCCAATTCATGCTGTGATTTGGAAAATAATGCTTTCTCTCTACCAATTATAATTCAATGGCTTCTATTTTTGGGTGGTGTTTATTCTTTAATATATATATATATATATCTCTGAAGAGAGAGAGAGAGAGAGAGAGAGGATTGTGCAGTTGATTGATCTCATCACGAAGAAGTAAGTAACTAGGCAAGTCAAATAGGATGAGGAAAAGCTGTGGAGGAAATAGCCCCACTGCTTTCCACCTCTTGGTTTTTATTTTTATTTGAAATAAGAAATCAAGCTCAGGAATGAATGAAGGACTTGGAATTAAAGAAAAACCCTCGTTCATCATTGAATAAAAATGAAGTTGTAGCAAAGTTTAATTAATGTGCATATCATAAAATAATATATATATAAAGAGTATAGGAAGGCTTCAATACGACAGCTGGCGTGAAGAGTTTCACTCCAGGTGGTTTGTTTTTAACTTTTTCCATTTACTTGTTACTGTATTTTTAAAATTTTTAACTGAATATAAAAAATCAAAATACTTGAAAAATAGAATAAACCAAAATATTTAGCTTTTAATCCCTTTTTTTGATTTTTTTTCTATTAGAAAAACTATAAAACAAACTAGATATTATATAATATCTAAGAAAATCATATTATTATAGATCCAATCGAAACTCTCAGTCATTTCATGCTAATTAAATACAAAGCATATATATTTTTAAATTTTTATTTAAATTTAGATAAAACAAAAAATTGATTTTTTAAAACAATAAACTAAATATGATCATATTCAAATCTTAATAAAAAAAAAATAAACTAAATACTTAATCATATTCAATATTAAATAAAAAAAATAAACACAATCTTATAACACAAATGGTAGGCTATTATTAGCATTCTCAAATCTTGGCTCCAAAAAAAAAAAAAAATTAAAGCTACAACCCTTATCTCTACCTAGGAAATAAAATTTAAAGCGAAATGTGATTTTTAAAATTTATGTAGGGATACAAGATAGCAAATGACACTGTCATTGGCGGTGACAATTGGATTACAGTTTTCTTAGAATGCGGGTTATTATGGCCAGCCGATTGTATTTTAAAAGGTATTCCGATTGCTGGTATTATGGCGAGCGATGTGTGCTTATAATTGGTTGGTTTCTTCCTCCCCATTTCTCCCCTCCTCACGTATTCTCTTCTTCTTCACTCGAACTTGTCAAATTTGTGGATTTTCTTTCCTTTATTCGCACTCCTTCCCTGACTCTTTCTGTTCAGCGTAGGCGGGGTAAGCTCAGACATATTGTTTTTTATTTAAAATGTCTTAAATCGGGGGTTTTGGTTGTGTTATCATTTTGTTGACAAATAGCATGATGATAAATCATGGGTTTAGTTCTGTTTTGACTCGGTGTGGTACCATGGTTTGGTGTGGGTGTGTTTGTTGGAAGTATCTGTGATGATTAAATGTGTATTTCTTCTGAGAGCCAAGCAAATAGTGCATGGGCCCTGTTGGTTGCCGTGTTTTTGCTGGATCCTTTGTTTTTAAATTTAATTTACCAGTTTGGCCATAAAGGTTTATAATTTTGTCCCCTATGGATATTAATCGGAATGTTTTTATGTGGCGGAGAAAATGCGCATCGTCAAAGAATTTTTATATGTAGTGTGTTTACTTGATTTGATATTGGAACATTGATTATATATGGTTTCAATATGATTGTATTAATGATTAACATTGTTTTATATTATGGTGGTGAATTTTTTTCAAGAGTAGTTTTATCTGATATTTTTTGATTATTTTAATATTTGGAAAATAGTTTGAGCTTAAAATTGCTTTTAATAATCAGATTTAAAAAAAAAAAAAAAAAAAAAAAAAAAGGTCTCTATGGATATACTAACTTTTAAAATTGGTTTATGTTTTTTCAAAACAAGGAAAACATTTTGGTTCATTTCCTTGTTCACTTGTGGTTGAGTTAGGGACGAAGCCAAAACCTTTGATTCAAATAAAAACTGACCTTTGATTGTGAAGAATCCTTGCTGAGTTAATTCATTTAACATTTATTCTTTTTAATTCGGCAATTTAAGAAAAATATGGCATGCATCAAGATTCAATAGAAAGAGTTTTGATACGACGTTATCAAATAGACTAATTGCACATCAAACATTGAGAATTTACCAACCTTGTCAATGGCATATGGATTGATATATTGCCAGTCTTGTCTTTAGAAATTTGATTTCTCCAGTTTGTCGAAACGATATATGGATTGAGCATATTCCCAATGTCCCTCCACCTCTAACATTTTTTGACAGATGAACCCTAAAAGTGGATTCTTGGCGAGTATTTGTCTTGTAGTTAATGATTAATTTTGTCTTTCGGGCCCATGGAGACTAAGCCGACCCGGATGGGGCTTGAGAACAAATTTTGTCTTGTCTGTGTTGTGCAGTCTCAAGGCAAAGTATGGAGGCTTTTTCCTCCTACGTTTGGTACATACGGACTGGGTAAAGTGTTCATTTTTCTTGTCTTGGAATAATCAGGAGAATTTTCTTCCATCTTGAGTAGGGATAGGCGACATATTTTAGTTAAATCAGAGCTGTTCTTGCTCCTTGCAGTTTAATTGAAATTCATTAGGTTTTAATAGTTTGAGTTTATTTTAATCGGAGTATGGAGTTCGAATGTTATTCTTGTTGTAAAACCCAGAAAAAAGGTAGAAAATTTCAAAAAATGACAAAGTATTAATAAAAATAATAAATTCTAACAGTAGGGTTAGAGAAACAGAAATTCTCTATAGATCGGATGATGGGAAATGAGCGCAGTTAAATTAGATCTGCGAATTTAGTGACCAGGAAAGTTAAAAATAGTGTAAGAATAATTTTGGAATTTGGGTGATAAGTTGTCCGGTAGCTCAGGATGAATTTTCTAAAATCTAGTTAGGAAATGGTTTCGGGGTAGAAAGCAGGCAGGATAGTAATATGAATCATGTATGTCCTAGAAATAATAATAATAAGCATGTTATATTTTAAAAATAATTTTTATTATTTTATTTTTATACTTTAATATACATAGTATTATTATAATGTTTTTAATAAATAATTTATAAAAATTCATAATATATTTTAGGTGTATTCTAATTTATATATTGTTAAATTTATATTTTTATAATATATTATATCTATATATAATATATTAAGCTATTTTTTATTTCTATGTATTAGTATTAGTTATTTACAATGTCATATTAGTTAATAAATTTTTTGTTTAAATTTTTTAGTTACATTAATTATTTTTATAAAAAAAGCATAAAAAATATCATTTTGTTGATTTAGTGATGAGACCAACGATTTGGGAGGGGTTAAAAACAGATAAAAATAGCCTCTAGCATTCATTACAATTTTGTCAGGATTTGGGTTGGTGCGTCTACCAAACCTTTGCACTTCACTAATTTGTCAAATTAGGTAATCTCCCTTCATTAAAACACCAAACATGGCCTTAGCTTATAATGTTTGTTCTTTTTGGACTAGTTGTTAAAATTTAATAGATAAGTAACAGCCCCAAATGTAAAAATAAAATAAATAATTAATTTAAAAAAATTTATGGTCTCTACCACATGAATTAATTAATCATATTATTTTGTTGTTAAGTATATATTTATTGTTACTTTGGTTTATTCAGAATTTAAGGGAATACATATATATTGTAAACATAAAATATTTATGTTGCTCAAGAATCAAATTGCAAAACAGACTTAGTTTAAACAATGAGATATGGGGGTCATTGCCCAATGTTTTTTGAAGCTGTTTTATCTTACCATCAGAAAATCTCTAAGATAAATCAGAGATATATATTCTAGTTTGACATGCAACTCTCTAAGTAATCTTTAAGGGTTATGTTGACCAACTTCATGGCTGATCATTTTTCTGTGTTTTCAAAGTGATGTGCTTTAAATGGTTTTGGCAGAGCTGACTTAAAGCCTTAGTTTGATTCATGTTTTTAAAATTGTTTTATGTTCTCCAAACAAGAGGAGAATAAGGAAAATAGGAAACATGCTTAGTTCCCAATTTAAAAAAACATAAAGAACACATAAAATACTAAATTCAAATAATAAGAACAATTTTCAAATTCACAAACTATTCTCAAGAATAGTTTTTAAAAAGAAGGAGCCAAACATACCCTTAAAATCAAAGGTAGTGAGAAGACTAAAAATACCCTAAGTGCATGGTTTTTTGTCAATGTTTTAGCCGGAAGGTATATCAATTTTAAGATTGTGGTAAAGAATCCAATATGGATGTTAGGAAATGACTTAGAAAATAAACCTTGTTTTGG
The DNA here is from genome assembly GCA_016808115.1 of Tetrastigma voinierianum. Taxonomy (NCBI): domain Eukaryota; kingdom Viridiplantae; phylum Streptophyta; class Magnoliopsida; order Vitales; family Vitaceae; genus Tetrastigma; species Tetrastigma voinierianum. The sequence goes on from JAEQBH010003964.1 coordinate 9,523, forward strand.
AATATGAGCTGGGTTTGAGCATGACGACCAGATATAACTTTTTTGTTCTTAATAATGTCGACAAGATTCCTAATAACATTAATATTCATGTTTTATATTTTTCTCCAAAAAAAAGATGAATGAGTAAAGAATATAGAATTAAGTTCATTTAAGTTCTCATGTGTTAAATATGTTTTTACTTAATTGTTACCCCATGTGAACTTTGATATAGCTAAAATATGTTTTTGGGTTATTCATTGGTTAAAGAAGGTGATTGAATGTAACATCTATAAATGTAGTTTAAATGGTAAAGATAATGACCTCTCATATTATTTAATTTATTTGGGGCTATTTTGTACAAGTCAATTATGTATGTTTCCTCTATTCCCGTGATATGTTATTACAATAGAAATATATTAAGGACTGAAATAATGTCAAATATGGGGAACAGTCGTTATCATATTGATGTACCCTGGAATGCACGTTGAACAATCGGGTGATATGATATACTACGACAACTATTGATAAATGAAAGGTTCAAATTAGTCTTTAATTGTGGTATCTCTAAAAAGTAAATATTTTCCAACATTTTCCAATACGATGACAAGAGAGTGGTACCGAATGTTGAACATGGTTAACAATAATCGATATCGGTGAAATTGAATTATATATTGAGGTCGTTCGAGTCATGCCACAAGTGAATCAATGTGTGGGTGGCCATATAGATTTATTGGTTCACGAAAATTTTAATGTTGCAAAATTTGACTATGGTTGTGGGCCTAGTAGCGGTCCAGTACCGATACTGGATTATATGGAGATGATGAAGATTACGCTTATGAAGAAGCTAATGATGAATATGATGAAGATGTTGATGATGAATATAATGAAGACTTAGATATCTGCCGATAGACATGTATCATCTTTCTAGACTTTCAAACCAAGTTTTTAAAGAATTTGTTAGGATATATGTCTCTCGCCATGTAGCATCTCAGGATGTATCGAATAACCTGCATGTTGAAGAACCGCATGAGTCATCCTGCTCATTATCACTTACCACCAACACCTCAATTTGAACATACAAACTTAGGTAATGCTATTTTAAGTGGTAGACCTACGGGTGCAACATACTACCGGGTTATTTGATGAGAATTTGTAGTTGGCCAAGTTTTTAATTCTAAATCTGATTTGCAAGAGGCTGCAAAGATTTACTCAATTAAAGCACACCAAGAGTTTGTCGTTGTTGCATCCTCAAAAAAAATTGTTCGTTTTAAGATGTAAGAAGGCCGAAGAATATCAATGTCTATGGAAGCTTCGTGCCATGGTTGTGAAAAGTACTTACTTATTTGTTATCAACAAATATAAAGTACCTCATATTTGTGTCAATCATTACTTCAACTCGGGCCATCATCAATTGGACTCAAACTTGGTTGTCGTCTTCATATAAAAGCCGCTAGCACTGGGCGCACAATCACATCGACTCACGACCGCTATTCAAGCAAATATGATGTAGAAACGATGATATGAAGTATCATCATACAAAAAGACGCTGGATGAAAACATAAAAACACTTAGACACTTATTCGACTTTCTCATCATATACGTAGCCACCACATTGCTTCGCCCAGAGCAAGTAAATCCTAGATGTGTTGTAATTTGGAAAACATTTAACAAGAATATGCCAAACACTAAGATATTCCAACGCTACAGCCCAGCTTATTCAAGCTTACTCCATTAAACGATCTCGAACCTGTCGCCTCATAATCGGTATTGATGGTACACATATGAAGGCATGTTATTGATTGCTATGGGGGTGTGACGAAATAATCGCCTGTTTCTACTGGTTTGTTATTGGCTAGTATACGCAGAATATTGATAGTCAAGATGGTTCTCGCATGTATCAATAAGAGTAACTCAACGGACTGGGGGTATTTGTGTTATATTCGATTACATCCGCATATTACGGCAAAGAATGAGCGATCCTCATCTTGGTCAGGGTCGCACCATCCCGCCATCACAAGATTTGCATGAGTAATTTTGCAAGCACTTACACCGCCCAAAGATAAACTTTAACGTCCTTAAAATGGCATTGCTTTATTATTTTACTTCATAGCATTTTTCTATTATAATTTATTTTATTTTATTTATTCGAATATTTATTGGTTTTATGATAAAATAGAGGTTTTTAAAGTGAGAATTTGGTATAGTGGATTAGTGCATCCCACCAAGCCCTAATAGTTTAATGATATTTAGTGTAAGTACACAAGTTAAAATAAAACCGAATTAATACAAGTAAATAAGGTTAAATTCTGAAATGTGTTCATAGACTCTAAAGGTTATAAATGAAAGAATATATGCAAAAGTAGAAATGTGATAAGTTCTAAGTGCAAATAAAATAGAAATAAAGGGCTTTAATGCAAAAATGAAAAAGGAAAGGCAAAAGGGAAGGCCAACAAGGCCTTATACAAGTATTTTATAATGTAAGACCAAATTTTAGTCCAGTTGAATGAGATTATTTCTCATTTGGGCAAAGGAGAGATAGGGCAATCGTTGTTGAGAGGAGGGAGAAGCCATCTTTTGGACTCTACTTTGTTCTTAAAGAGAAAGAAAGAAGGAAAATCTAGATGAGTGTTAAAAAGATTAAAGTATGGATACTTGTCTAAGTTTGGAGTATGATTCACCCATTTGCTTGTTAGGAACCCTCTTAACTCCCTTGATTGTGTTGATTTGGTAAAACTACAATTTAGTATATATATACTTTGAGTTAGAGTTCAAACAACATTTTTGCTTTGATTAGATTGGTTTTTGGCGAATTTCAGATAAAATAAATGTCAGGGTTTTAGAGACACAAAATTTTTCCAACCTATATTTTTGTTTTACTTATAATTAATATTACTCATCCAATTGAAATATTCAAATTTTTTTGTGTAATTGGGATTTAGGAGAACAAATTTCTTGAAATAAGTGTATTCAAATTTGGACCCCATTGGACCCAGAAATTAGCCAAAGTGAAGCTCTATTTTCGGGCAAATTTTGATTTTGATTTGCACGCTTTGGTATTTAGGTCATAAGTCGAGTTTCACTCATCCAAATTGAGTCGATTCAAATTTCAACAGACTTTAGGAGAACAAAAATTCTGAATAAGTGTGATGGAATTGACTCCCATCAGACTCGAAATTGCCTCGAGGGAAGCTCATGGTAGAAAATTTCTTGTTATGTTTTGAAAATAGAGTAGTCCCGATTGTTTAGGACATATCTGAAGCCTTTAAGTTCAATTGAATGATTCCAATTTCTATCAAAAATAGATCGCGAACTATCATTTTCTGGAAGGCCTGGGGAAAAATATGGCTTATTTGTTCCAAGAAAATTTTATAAGTGAATGTGTATTATAGAAATCAACTCCAACTGTAAACACTAGGTATGCATGATTGATTTTTCTTTGCTCGTTTCTCTAATTGTGACGTATTTGTAATGAATTAGGCCAAGATGATAAAACCCAGCTAAGATCGGATACAAGGAATAGAGTCAAGAATCTGACAATTTTTTTGGTTTACTTATACTTCTTCTTCTTGTTTGAAAGTTTGTGTTTGTTTATCAAACAAACTGAATGTTTGTTATGAAATTTATGCTTTTGGTTTGAACTAGCTTAAATATGAAATGTTTGACAAACATTTACATATGTGCTTCTATTTGAACCATAAATGAATTTGTTTAAGTGATTTATAAATGAACTATGTAATGGCAAACATGACGGGATTCACGTATGTACAAGCGAAACTGTCGAGAATGTTAATTGTATTGTGGAAATGTGAAAACGGTATTGTCAATGACTAATTATTAATGCCCTTAAGAGAATGTTAACCGTCATATTCGAAAGAAGATAGATTGGTATACCAATAAGGGTTAATGTAGCAAGATCGCGAACGAACGATGAGAATGACATACCGATCCAGAATGGGACAATATCTAAGAGGGGTGTACAAAAATGTGAATGTGAAATAATCACCATGAAATTTAACAGACAAGATCGAAGTTATTAAAAGCTTTAGACTGCCTACAAATCTTAAACGGACCGCGTTTATTATCCAAGTATCTTAATAAGACCGAAAGCTTCTCGGGTTAGATTTGTTTAAGGAAATGATTGGTTTAATCGTGGATTGTGTGAATTGAGTCAGATGCAAGAATAATAAATGTTTACTTTGTTATTTTTAAGTTGTTGATAATTATTGTATTTCTCTATATTCGAGACAAATGAAAGTGTATGTTAAACTACTATAAAATGATATATTTTATAAACATTGGTACATGGATCGCATGAGTGTATGTTGAAAAAGGTTATTTGGAAAATATGCTTTACTGTTTTTGAGATTATTATGATGCATATAGCAAAAGCTAATTTGTTATACATGATGTATAACTGTTTGAAATGAGAACGTAAATGCAAAGAACCAATTAAGCACGAAATGCTTAACGCTGACTTTCCACAGCAAAGCCGAAAGGGGGAGAGCGGTACACCAAAGACCGAAGACCGCAATAACCCAGAGTCACCGCCAACCGGCGCGGAGTATGCTAAACGTTCGCCTCATACATACACTGATTTTACGATATCACGCTGAATACTAGATTGAAACGTTAATGTGAAAGATTCTCACAAAATATTATATTTTTAATTTTTTTATATCATGGAATATACTTTACATTGTGGTTTTTCAAATATAAGAGATGAACTATGACAAATATTTTGTAAATGATTTGGAAAGGGTATGGAAATGCCGTTTTGTATAAATATTGTACTAAAGTATAGTTATGGGCACTTTAGAAAAGATATAATGCATACTTCTTATATTAATGAATGTGAATAAGTAGTGATATCATATTCACATGTATAAATATGATAAATGGGACATAAATATCCTATCGAAAAACAAGATATGGAATGCTGCTTTGGCTGTATCATTTAGTGGTCCGTGTCTCTCGTCCTGGCCCAATGGTCGTCGCAGGCGCACATAAACTTCTTAGTTAAATTTGCATGCAAGAAGAAATTACGAGTACACAACGCAAATTCAATAAGCATATGGCTACAATTGAGAGAATTAATTCTGAAGCACAACAATGGTTAGAGGCGATAATTTTTCATTTATGGGATGACTACATGATGGATGATCATGATAGATGATAAATGACAATCAACATGTTCGAGGATTTAACAAAGTTGTTCTTAAAGGAAACCATAGCTGGCCATTCACTACATTAGTTCGCTTGACCTTTTTCCATTTTTACCACTATTTGGCTGCAAGGCGAACAAGGCGCTAATAGACAAATCTAATGAGTAGTTCACTTCATATGTTGATGCTCGCCTGGGCGGCCGGTGGTTAAGGTCGATTGATGGAAATTGTTCTTTACGCATCACATATGTGGTGGGCTCTTACGTCAAGTCGGGCGGAGTGGTCGAACGCAGCCGCTAACTTACATAAACTCTGAATGCACATGTGGAAAGACATCGATATATGAATTTCCATGTAGCCATATCGCGCAGCATGTCAGCATCGATGTGTTGATTTTCGGTTATTTGTTTAAGGCTACTACACTACGCAGTCGTACTATGATACATGGGAAAACTTGTTTCATCCCATATTCAATGAAGACGAGTGGCCTCTTTATGATGGTTCTACGATTGTACCTCCCGAGTCAACGAAACGCATAGGCAGTGGACGTCTTAAATCAACACGATTGCATAATGAAATGGACGTTAGGGAGGGGAAAACTACTATCACATATGGGTTGTGCAAACAACCGGATCACAATTGGTGATCTTGTAAGAATATAAATCAAGTTCAGTGATAAATGTGAAGTAAGTTAATTGCCTTGGGGATTTGTAGTTGCTTTGTATAAGACTTATGTACGAATGTGTATTTTCTTATTATAAAAGCCACAAAGGGCATCTTATTTAAGAATTATCATTCTTGTATTTATTTTAATTTGATTGCCACGTAATTAGTACTTGCATTTTTTAATGACTATGATACCATTTTTCCAATGTGTTTTATTAATAATTATATTGGCTTCGTGGTTATCCGGTTATAGATATGACGCTTGTAGGTTTACGATGCAGATCCTTTTCGATCCATCCGTCTTGGTATCAAGACAAACACAGTCACACTTAGTAGATACAGAAAGTGTATGTATTTTATTAATTATCAATTACTATTACCAATTGTAACATGTAATTTATATATAATCAATTATAGATTTGGTTTCTTCGTTACTTGTAGTTTCAGGAAGTACTCCACCATCGATAGCAGATGAAAGCCTTCATGAAGTATATGGCGATTTGATCTAATGTTTGTCTACGTGATCCGCGATTTTACGGTATATAACCATTGGGCACATCATGATCGGGACACTTATCACGGTCTTATCGAGATGGCGCTGAGACACACAAGTTTCATGTCTCTATTCTGAGATACGATCACGCTACAAGACGCTATATCATCCCGCCCGTGATCGACGATTAACAGTCATCGGGACATGTGTGTTCGACGGTGGAGTTAAAGGAGCCGCTTGCGTCACCCCACCCATTGATGCTCTTAGAGGATCCGCTATCTCCATTCGGTGGTTATGTAACTAATTATCCACCCCAAGACTCCAATACATTATGAGGTCACTTGTAGCGGAGTCAGCACGCTGCTTCATTTTAGTGTCGATGAAATCTTGCTTAAGGGCAAGAAGGAGCAGATGCTCATCTCCCAGGCTTTCCCACTACTACGTAGATTTGACATGACACTGGCGACTTATGGGGCTAGTGGTGGTGCAAAGACTAGCACATACATAATGCAGTTGCGCCGAGTAAGCTTGGATTGTAGACGTATTAGCGTCAGACATAATCGATACAAGTGTGTAATAACTTTATTTTAATACATACACATTCATATACACAACACATCATTAGATTGCTTACTTTCTATTTATTTTATATTCAACTATGGTCTTGGGAGAGATTTCATGTGGGGCGACCTGATTCATGCACAGTAGCATATCTAACACCACGCTCATGCCTTACATGATGACGTATGCCGATGTCAGCTGATGGAGACCTAACTCGAGGTCATTCACGATGGATTACCAATCGAAGCCATGTTGAGCCAAAGCCGAGCCATCTCTTCCATCAGTGCAGGTGGAGAGTACCTTCACATGGGTGCACAACCCATCCTGTACTCCTTTTATATCGAGATCGCCTGGGACAGACAAACTTCGACGTACGCAGATATGTAAAAGTATATGGTTCTATAGTAATTTCATTTATATTCACATTAAAAGTTATTGACGTTGGTTAATGTGTAGGTTCCAAGGGCAAATATCAAGAAATGGGTCACTAAATTTTCCGTGATATTTGCTTAGATGATCAAGAGATTTGATGGTTCTATAGTAATTTCATTCATATTCACATAAATGTTATTGACGTTAAGTGTAAATGTGTAAGTCTTATGGCAATATACGTCAAGAATTTGGTCGACTAGCCTGTGATATTTGCTAATGATCAAGAGATTCTATGACGCATGCCACGCTATACGCTTTCGAGACTATTGAGTGACATCGTCCAAAGCGAGTCTTGCACTAGTTTGCGCCATGCCAGGAGATACCTCAATCTAGCTCTTATGAGCAACAACTACATAGAGTGGATGCACGTGGATCGACACCGAGAGATCGGAAATGATATGACATGCCTCCATACATCGCTTTATGTGATACGCTAGGCCATGCAGATCATCACTACACCTCCCATGATGGGTACATGGACTTCCATGATCCATATATGCAAAGGGGTATCGTTGTATTACACTACGCTTAGCACACCACCGCCCATGCGGTGAATTGATATGGTATACTCCATACCATACCGCATCACTCGTGTTTCGTGTTGAGTCAGTGCGCTTAAAGTGTTTTCCAACTAATAAACAAATTATGTGTTTATAATTGCTTTACTTCTGGGCTCATTTGCATATCCGTCACGATCGACATACTACGCTTACGTGGCTACCACCGGCCCGGCCAGACGACTTATATCATATCGCAGATCAATGTTACACCGCATCGAAGAGCATTACATCGCCGCCACGATCAAGAGGCATCTACATTACACTGGACTGATCCATCAGACCTCCCGCCATCCACTCCAAAGACGCTTGCAAACTTACACGAGGTATGGGTTAATGAGTACTGACAATGGCAATGTGGTCGTGACGGGGCGGGCGACGGGCGAGGAGGTCGTGGTACACCTGAGCCGACATTGCTTACTTCGATACCCTCCCATACTTATCCATCACCTGAGATTTTTATACCCCCACAAACTTACACATCACCTTTCATACCCCAAAACACTTACACATCTTTACCATATCCCAGGTCGCTTAAAACTAGCCTCTATAATGGGGTGAGATATCACCTTATCATCACACCCTTTATCATCCCTTACATCGCTCTCACTCCAAGTGAGACCATCGTCGACCTCAGGACAGAGCTGGGTGCACTCCACTAGGCGATCACGTGCTCCACGTAGATACATCGAGCAATTTCATCCATCGCTCCTCCGCCCTCCACTGTCTCCATTAGCTTCCCGCCTCCATCAACTTAAGCCAGATTGCACGCAGACCTTATGTATCAACTACCGCGATTCTGTGATCATCTTAAAAGAAATATAAAGACTCCATCTTGTGCGACTGATTGATATATGCTGTTATTTTTATATATTGATATTTCTATACAATTTTTTTATATATTTATATGATTTGGTTTATGTTTAAAGGTCATAATCGAGCTTTTTGTAAAATTCCATTGAATATTCCATGATTCAGTGTTAAAAACAATAAGTTTAAATAAGTTTCAATGTTAAAAACAATAATAATACTTGACATAATTTGAATTTTAAAATACTAAATGCCACGGCCCATGGAATTTTTAAAAATGGAATTTCCTGATAGCCTTTTTGGCAAAATAAAAATCTAATTACCACTGTCACGACAACAACATTTGCTACCATAATCCTATATACTTCAAATGACCATTAACATTACGATTAAAAATTAATTTTGTAATTTTTTTCAAATACACTATTTCAATCTTAAACTCTAATATCCTAAGGGGCAAAGTCTATTCCAAATTGTGAAAACAACACATCATCCAGAGGGAGGACAGAGGAGGGCCTTTTCCTGATATAGGTAGGAACACAAAGAATTATAAATTTTTATTGATGGAAAATTAAAAAAGAAACCTTACACAGCCAAACAGACCCCATCATCCCCCATTACCCATTACCCATTACCCAATATACCACCCCCCTCATCAAAACAGCAACAAGACAGACAGACAGACAAACACCAACCAACCACAACACTCACTCTATATACTCTGATACTAAAACTCCCTTTAAACTGAAGCCCAAGTTTCAGTCCCTCCTCCTCCTCATGCCTCTTTTCAAACAACAGAACCAAATATATCAGAGCAAATAGACCCACACCTTGTTGCCGGCCGAGCAATTAGATGACGGCCCTCGTGATTTTCTGATCAAGCTGCAATTACGATGATCACAATGAGGAGGATGATCCCAAATATCACTCAACAAATCAAGCAGGTCTGCAAGAAAAAATAAAGGATTATATGATACCATCAGGATTCATTTTCTGAGGAAAATAGAGGCTAGAGTTGAGATGAAGATAGACAGATTTATCTCTCCTCAAACACGAGTCTGTTAATTGATAAGCATAAACCGACAACTGACTTAATTGTATTTTAACCTAAAAGAATAGGCACCAGTGTTGAGATTCTCAGAGATCAAATGCAACTCCATCAATCATCCACGCTTGTATTTCTTAATATATATTCTTGCGGTTTTCAATTTTCACCATGAGCCCATTACAGGACATAAATGACCGGAAGTTAAAAGTGCCTCATGTTCAGGAATTATGTATTTTAAGAAAAATAATTCGACAGTTTTTAAGATTACCAGAGATGAATTTGATCTTGAGTCTTGATGCTTTATGAGTTGGGATTTTGCCTTGTGCTGTTGCAGCCTGGGCACCGTCGTATGTTGGAGCTGATATACCTGAAGAAACAGATTGAACCAGGAGTTTAGCAGGCCGAATCAGAAAGAGAATAGTGAAGTCCAGACAAAACAAGTCAGATGAGTTACCGATCATAACTCCTTGGTCATGGACCAGCACAGCAAGATCTTTGAAAATCTCATTCACCTCACCAATTTGCTGCTGGATTTCTTGTATCCCCTGATTCCTTTCATCGATTATAGCCTCATTAAAGGCGATCTCATTATCCAACAGCAAGACCTCCTGTCTGCAGCACAAAATCCATCTTAATTTAGAGGAGCGAGCATTTGATGCAATTAGAAGAACCTATTCTTAATGCTTAGGATTGATATTATGCAGGGTGTGTGACCAGTTTTGTTCAAATGGATAAGATGTAAGGCAGGCTCGATCACCCACTTTCTGCACTGAAACCAAAACTATCAAACTGAGAGTTTGTTCAGAATTTTTACACTGTTAGCAAACTCAAACTAAATGTCTTCAGAAAAGGGAGAGTGGTCACACTTTTGAATTTCCGTTCTAATTCGAGCCATTTTGAAGTGTCCACCAGGTTTCACCTTATTTCCCAATGGATCTTTTTTGGCAATTCAATTAAATTTTGGAAAATTATCTGTTCTATAGCTCCACATACTGTTTGCTACCAAAGGCAAAATGAAGGCTGAAAGCCTGAAACCTATTATAATAAAATCCTTCCTATTACAATGAGACCCAGCAAGATTTTCCTAATCAGATTGTAAAAGATCAATTTTTGATGGGTTTAGATTTAGGAAAGAGGATTGACAGTTGATGCCGAAGAATTCGATTTATGGGCTTGTTGTTTAGCCTTATTCAGTTGTTTTTTTAGTTGTAAGATGCCTTACAGATGAAGGGAGACGGTCTTATTATCCATTTGGGAGATTACACATCATCAACTTGACATGCATATTTCAATAGAAGCCTCACCACCCATGTGGATAGCAAGCATGGATCTCTCTATCATGATAAAAGGTTTTTGGCCATCAAAAAATTTGTGCTCACAGATCTGGAATAAGAACCTTGCTGGTCGGAGAAAAAAAGAGAAGAAACTTGACTGGAAGTTCTTTACATCCATTAATAAAAATATTGATATATCCTAAAAAACTTTTGTAAAGAGCAGTTGTTTTAAAAAATAAAAATAAGAATACTAGAGAAAGAAAAGGGCACCAATTCATGAATGGAGTAAACATAGCAGAACAATATCAGCAGAATTCACCTTCTAGATTCCACAAGAAGAGCGCATTGTTCAGGACTCCTTACCCGAACTTACATTTATCTCACTTTCTGTAGCTGCAGTTCATCACCAACACAATGTGAGCACATGATGAAAAATTGTAACTATGAGGAAGTTATAATGCACCAGACCACTAAAATCACATCACTGCTTAAAAAGAATCAGGCAGATATTGAAAGACTAGATATTTGGTGATTATAGTTGAGAGCTACAATGTTGTGGATAATTAAGACTGTGAAATGAGAGAAGAAAAAAATGCTTTTCTTTATTGAATGAGTGAGTTAAAATACAGCATAGGTCCTACCTATTTATATACATTAGGAAGACATAGAAAGGAAACAAATAAAGTACAAAAATGAAGGAAAATAAACCAAAAAATATCCTAAGAATATCTTATGATTCTCACTTCCCAAGCCAATACCATATGCGCTATACGACCGAAATTACATAAACGTGATCGAACCCTTGACCTCTGATAGACTTAGTGAAAATGTTAGTCATACTCGAGTCAGACGAAACTAATACCATGCATCCTAAGGCAATTTTCTCGACGAAGTGACAAATTCACTTCAATATGTTAGGTACTCTCATGAAAGACTGGATTGGAGGCAATGTGTAAGGCTGCTTGGCTATCACACACAAGCATCATTTGTTCATCCTTACCAAATCTTAGCTCCTGAAGAAACTGTTTGATCCATATGAGTTCACAAGTTGCCAAAGCCATAGCTTGATACTCAGCTTCAGCACTAGACATGACCCACAGACTTCACGTTTACTGCGATATTGCCGTTTCCACAAATACACAATAACCGGAAGTGGAGCTGCTTGTCTATGGGCAGCTTTGCTCAGTCTACATCACAATATCCAAATAATTTGGGCGTGATCTCGTTTTCATATAACACCTCGACCTAATGTGCCTATGGACATAATGTGTGAGTGGATACGATCACAAAGATCCTGCAAGAACTATCATATTTACTGATTAAGGCAAGAATTGACTAACTAATACTACAAGAAAGGAAATGTCCGATCGGGTGATGGTGAGGTAGTTCAGTCTCCCCACTAGTCGTTGATATCTCCCTGGATCTCATAGAGGCTCCCCCTGTCCAGGTACAAGCTTGACATTCGGATCCATAGAGGCTCCATGTGTTTACATAATCTAGCATACCAACTTTTCCTCCAATATATCCAAGACATACTCCTCCGACACATAACCACATCGATTTAGAGACCGGAAGCACCTCAATCCCAAGAAAGTACTTGAGTTTCCCCAAGTCTTTTGTCTGAAAGTGGTTGAAGAGATGCTGTTTAAGTTTTCGAATATCATCCTGATCACGTCGCTTATAACAATGTCGCCCACATAAAACAATCGGGATAGATGCAATCGTCTCTACTTGGATGTATTTATGATAGAAGACGAGGGTAATGATATACCCTAGAACTCTTGTATCATCGAGCTAAAGCTACCAAACCAGTCACAGATCATTAAAGTCATATATGAACGGCGTAGCCTGCATACCAAACTAGACTCCCTTTGAGCAACAAATCCAAGTGGTTGCTCCATATATACCTCCTCAACGAGGTCGCCATGGAGAAATGCATTCTTGATGTCCAGTTGATACAGGGGCCAAGATCTCATAGCCATAGATAAGAGAAGACGAACGAAAGCTATCTTAGTAGTAGGGAGAAAAAAGTGTCGGCAATAGCTCCGACACCGGAAAGATATCCTCGCAACTAAACGAGCCTTAAGACGTCCACCAACATCCCACCAATCTTAATAATATAAACCCAACGACAACCTACATGAGACTTGTCACAGGCACGACTATAGGTCCCATGTGCCAAGAGAATGCGAGAGCAATTTCGCAATCATTGCCTCAAGCTTCGTACCGATGAGAGGGCTTCATGCACAATTTTGGGAAGAGAAACATAAGACAATGTGGAAATAAAAGCAGAATATGGTGAAGAGAAGCGATGATAAGTCAAGAAATTATAAATAGGATGAGGGTTACGAGATAAATGTGTACCTTTCCGAATGGCAATGGGAAGATCAACATGAGACGGCAAGACCAACATTGTGGAAGAGGGCGTCATAGGAGATGAGTAAGTCGGAGGCTTGGTGTCAATATGCGAACGACGAGTATAACCCACGGTCGAGGTGTGAGAAGCCTGAGGTACGTAGAAGGCATCCGGATAAAGAAGGGGTAGATATATGACAGATTAGTACTGTGAGGGTGGGCAGGGAATATAGAAGAGTTCAAAAAGTGATATCAACAAAGACAAACTCATCGATGCATATCGGGAGAGTGCAGCAACTATAACCTCGCCAAGCCGGGAATAACCGGTTAAGACACATCTTCAGTGGCTTTGGTCGAGAGCGATTCGTCAGCGAGTGCACATGGACAAATGCATTAACCAAAGACACAAGGGAGAAGGCAGAAGAGGGGTTGGTTTGGAAAAATGATGGAATAAGGGATTTGATCATGTAGGACAGATGATAGAATACGATTAATCATATAACAAGCGGTTAAGGTAGCATCCCCCAAAAAACGTTGAGGAACCTTATGATGGAGTAGAAGAGTGCGAGCGGTTTCAACTAAATGACGGTTCTTGCGCTTAGCCACTCCATTATGTTGAGGAGTGTAAGCACAAGAAGATTGATGAAGAATCTCATGTGAGGACATAAATGAGGAGAATTGTCCAGAAATATATTCCTTGGCATTATCACTTCGTAGGATATGAATTGAAGTATTAAATTAAGTTCAAACTTTAGCACGAAATTTCTGGAAAATAGAGAATAACTTAGCTCGAGTTTTCATTAAAAATAGCCAAGTACAACGAGAATAATCATCTATAAAAGTGACAGTAATCGAACTCCATGGCAGACTCGGGCCGAGAAGGACCAAACATCGGGCGGTGGGACGAGCTCAAAAGAAGATTTTGTCCACGATTCAGTTCAGTAACACAACAAAGAACGCTTCGTCAACATCACGCCATTTAAACAGCAATCAAAATGAGAATCATTATCCAACTGTAATATTTGAATCATCGCGCATCCGGAATAAGAGAATATCCACAATGGCAGCGAAGGCACGCGAAGCTGAGAGTTAAATAGGTCACATGATCTCACTGTCGAGCAACCGCCTTCCGGATTTCGGTCCCACGGATAAGAGTTATCGCGCACCGCAACAATAATTAACGGCGTCAATTTATCGATGAAACGGATTTGCAAGAGAATCAGAAACATACGTTACGGTGCGCGTACAACAGCAGATATGCGTTAATCGTCTACGTTCGGATCCAACATTAAAGAACGTGAGGTGGGGCAAGCGCGGAAGAAACGAACCACCAAAGATTCGCGATCTGAGTCACGAAACCAGATGGATGCGAGCGATAAAAATCTTACGTCGATCAGACAATAAGAATATCCGATGATTGAGTCTTGTCGCCACAATGAGAAACGTCACCAATCAACGCGATATTGAAGGTCGTTTCAAGTCCGGATCGGTGAGAATGAGTCCCCAGATACCACAAAGAAAGAGCTAAGAGTTGTTGGTCGCAGTTATAGGCGCGGCGAAACCAATGATGCAAAAATGGATGAGACGCGGCATGAAGCAAGATTCGCGTCACAATGATCTTCCAAGAATCACGTTGAACAAGAAGCGGCCACGATGAGCTTGTACGCAAAGGAGTTTGCACTGGAGATCTTCACCGTATGCACGATTAGCTTCCCAACGATTTCGTGAGAAAGATGAGGTCGTCGTCAGAGCTCAGTCGCCAAAAGCCACCCAATACCAATGGCAGCAATATTACAATAACACGCGAGTTCCTGATAAACCCAACCCCATCCTTCCATATCTGATACCATACTGAAATGAAAGCAAAGAACGCTTTCATCAATATTATGGAAACATATACACCCTTCCATTTGTATATACCATAAAGACACAAAAAGGAAAAACAAATAAAGTACAAAAAGGAAGGAAAATAAACCAGAGAATATCCTATGATTCTCAACAAAGACTTACACTCAATTATTCGAAGGAAGAATTGCTTGGGGAACAAAAGGAGTATATGCCGTTTCCCTTTCTGCTGCCAGCCGATGAGCCTTCTGAAACTCTTTTAAAACTGCTTGAAAATCTTTTGCCAGTTTAGCATCTGCAATCTTCTTGCTGGCCTGCAGTTAAATGGATAATGATGTTATATTTACACCCTTTAAAAATCACAGCACTGAAAGTATCCTCTACTGTTTCCTTTAACATTTTAAATCCGAAAATATTTGCACCAGAAAACTTTAGTACATTACGCTCAAAAAAAAAAAAAAAAAATCAAAACAACAAAAACAAAACAAACAACTCTTTAATAGACAATTATGTTGATTTTGAAACTAAAGTCTACAGCATGATGCCTCCTGGATGGAATTGCAAGTTTGCAACAATTGCAGAGTACAACAAATAGTAAGGAGAGATTCTAGCAACCAATAGTATTGCGTTATGAAAGCAAAACTTACGCTAACTTCAGTATGATGATCTGTATCACTAGCTTGCTTAAGTTTAGCAGATGTATCCTTGACTAACTGCCCAATATGTAGCCTTGTCTTGTGCCTGCAGATCAACAGAACTAGTATGAGAACCACAAGAGGTAAAAAAAATATTATCATGCAATCTTCTTATTAAAATTGTTCAAAAAGAAATGAAAATGGAAGGTAATAAAGTATATATTTAACAGGAGCACTAAGCTAACCTCAACCTCTCCTAATTGCCTTAGTCTACCCCATCCTGCATAAGTCTCTCTCTCTCTCTCTCTCTCTCTCAAGTGAACCTCTTCCCAGTTTCACAATATTCTTTGGAGCCAACCTTAATTGCACACCATCCAATTATGTCATTTTTTCTCTTTAAACTAATTAAATTGATTTTCAAATTCAAACCATAAAAACATACTGTGGCACTATAAAGCATCCCAATTAACCAAAAATCACCACTGTGAAAGGCTCACTCAAGTGCTAAAATGCACAAGGACAGGGTAGGCCACTAGGCACTGATCAGGCTATGCTTTCTCAATCATGCCACATACAGGCAAGAAATACATTAGGTGCAGCTTATTCAATCTTTTGCTTTTGTTCAAGATGAAATTCATGATAATTGTGTGTCATAGAAAACCATTGGTTGTTCTATTAGAAAAAAAATTCACATTAGTAGTACCACCCATGATGGCTATGGCAGATTGCAAACTATGGGTTTCACTCATTCAAAAGGAGCTAACAGTTCCCTATTGAGAAAATGACAGAGTTCTTTATTGGGCTCTGCTCTTTGATCGTTTCTGTTGTGTCTCCTAGTCTCTCTAATAAATAAATACATATCTAAATCATCTCATTCTTCATCAGTATTCTTCCTTCCAGAAATGTTAACCCACAAGGTGAGCACCTCACCCAAAAAGGCAGGGCTGGAAAGTAAAATAATATAAAGCTCAAGGCTTTGAGCCTCATACCAAGAGGCCTGTGCTCTCGTGCACTTTGTGCCTTTTAAAACTATGCTTAACTCCTAAAACGGTCACCTAAGTCAATTAGGTTGAGCTATGACCCAAAGGAACTGGGGATTGGGTTCACAATGAAAAGCCTCATCTAGTTAATTGGTCCATAGTTCAGCCAAATAAAAACCACTGGTCCTTTTGTAAAGAGAACAACTGCTTTCACATGATTTGGCACAGAGATTAAATTCATGACTTGCTAGACTATTAGTTCCTTTTCTCAAAACTGTGACCCTCTTGAAGCAACCACTTCAATTCTATTCAAATCATTATCAAAGCTTAGTGAGAAATGGATCCTTTATGGGCCAATAAAAGTATGTATGTTAATTATTAATTAATATATAAACTGCTGTAAACTAAAGTGGGAGAACATAGTACACTAAGAGTATACAACAGAGAAATAAAAAACCAAACATTGTAACTACAACCTGACTTTAAGAAAAAGAGCCTAACCATTCTATAAAATCTAAAATAGAAGTTAGGTCTTGTTGTCTGTCACTTTGAAGTAACCCTCAAGATCACATATTCAAATTAGTCATGAGGGAATACTTGAGAGCTTGGATAGTGTGTTACTCCCCATCAAAGGTTCTATAATTCCAATCCTTCCAAATTGTCCATAAAAGGCAAAGAGGGTTGTTCTTAAACCTTCCTTCTTTTTACTTATAGAGGTACTATGTCTTCCTCTAACAAATCCAACAAAAGAGGTGTCCATGAAATGCCAAAGAAGGAGAAGAGGTGATACACCTAGCTATTCCTAAATGGATGAGAATATGATCTATTGATTCATCTGCATCTTCATACATACAACAAAACTAGCCAAAACCCTTCCAATTTTTAGTAGGTCCATAGTTAGTGATGCAGCCCCAACCCCAAGTCGCCTGTGAGATAAAACCTCCTTTGGTAGGAGCTAAGGAGTCCCATATCATACTAGGAAAGCAACTTCACCCTATTTCTAATGCATTGTCGAAGGACCTACAATAAAATCCTGACCTTTCTCTCCCTTCCGAAAGCGCAAACCTCCTAGTTCTTTGTCAAACTTCCCCGATATGAGTTTTTCCACTACATATCCCTCGAGGCGACTTCCACATTGCCTACCCAAAAGAGGTTTTCTATTATAGCAAAACAACTCCTTAACACCAAGACCTTTTTTTAATTTTGCAAATTATCAACCAGTTCATAAGATGAGGTTTTTCTCTAGAGTTCCTCCCAAAGGAAATCCCTTTTAGATTTTCTCTAATCTCTTAGCCACAAACTTAGGAATAATGAAAAGGGATAAGTAAATAGAAAGGTAGCACAATGAACTGTTCAACAAAGTAATTCTTCCTCCTTGGGAGCTTTTTCCCCAATAAGAAAAATTTTGAAAACCTTTCTTTCACCATATCTCAACATCTTTCAGCCTTTAAGGGACCACGAGTGGGTAGGCCCTGGCATGCAGCAGGCAGTTTTCTACACCACAACCCATCACCAAAGCTAAATTCTCCACATTAAGGACGTTCCCTGTTAGAACAAGCTTGCTCTAGCTCAACTGCTAAATAAGTGATGAACGAATCTTTCAGATTTTATACCTAACCAACATCAAGGAAGTTCCCAATCCCCTTAGTGATGGCGACTTAAAGAAATTTTAGTGGAAAGTGAATTGTGAATTTTCATTATATTTTTCAGATAATAACTCGTCGTACACTCGTACTTAGGTCTCAACAAAACCAACTGAAACAACTATTCATCCAAACATCTCATCCAACCTTCGATCAACCCCTTTTTAACATCCTACACTAATCATACCTTTATCAAGAAATAACCCTCTTTTCACACCTGACACACTAATCACACCTTTATCAAGAAATTCTATTTCCTCGAGCCCCATTTCTCCAATCCAATCCTACGAACAGGATTAATGTTTCTAAACTGACTTTGAATTTTTATTCTCACATATTTCCGATGGTTATTATGTTACAGCATCAGCTTCGTAGAAAAAAAAATATGCACAATTCATTTGAGTTATAACAAAACCATCATATATGAGACAAATTAAAAAAGTCAAACCCTTCCATAAACTACGTCTCTTAATGCTGGATTTAGCTAACGCTAATATATTCCGGCGATTAACAAAAGAGTGAGATACCATTCATCAAAATCAGCTATCAAATCACCGAAATGCTGCCATATAAAACCGATTGAACCAAACCAATTCAATTGAATTGACCACAATCCAAGCACGTAAAAGCATAACACTCACAACTTCTCCCGAAGCTCCGGCGTGTCCTTGGGGGTTCCAAGCGTATTAACGTGCCGCTGAAAAGTCGAAACCGCGGTGTTGATCTGGAAAATACCAGAAGCAACGGCCTGCGTCGGATCTTGCTTGCCATTGATGTAATCTCGCCGGGACTGGGGCAAAGTGCGCCCAGATTCGAGATCCTGAAAGCTCATATCTGCGCGCTCCCAAGAACTTTTTCTCAGGAAGGTGGAGAGGGTTTCCGGCAAACCCTAGGAAAATTGGGGAGTAAAGGAGATATAAAGAGAGAGCAGACAAGAGAACCGGAGAAGACGGATGATAGAAGCGCACGAAAAATTAAAATCACAATAATTCGTTGTGGGCGGGATGTAATTATTATACAAAAATCGGTTAATTTCCTGCCAGCACGTTGGCTGTCTATATCATAACGACACGTGGCGGAACACACACTAATGAAAATAAATGGTTGGACTTTCCCGTGGACATTTCCACCCTGGGTAGAGTGGTCCCGCTATTTATTTTCTTTTGTTATAAACTATTTTTTGTTGGATGATGTGGTGTCGCCGTGAGACTGTTATATCATGCCAAAAGTGGCCTGTCGGTCGACGACGGAAATGCAAACGGGTCGCCGTGGTCGCGGGTTTGGGTGAGACAGCGGGTTCGGGTGATACGCGGGTCAACCGTTGCGGCGTTTAATAAGCAGTCGTGTTCGGTTGGGGGCCATGCTTGCCGTTATCGCCGTTTACGGTTTAACCTTTGTTCCTACTAGTTTCGATGGTATGGCCAGGCGCATCGAAATTATTGTAACCACGATTAACCAGCGATTCGCCGGGTTTGGTGAGACCTCGCGGAGTTCGGGTGATAAGCGGGTCAAGCGCATTGCGCGTTTAATAAGCCGGGTCGTGTTCGGGTTTTATATATTTCTTTGTCAGCCGGTTAACGTAACCGTTTAACCGAAGCCCGTAGCGTTTAATGGCCTGCATGTGATTAATCACAGTAGGAGGGACTATAACGGCGATAAAGACTATATAAAGTAACTGTATTCTCATTGTTCGAACTCGATATCACTAATTAAGCTTTGAGAGATCCCAACCATCTCACCTACTGACTTACATGTTTGGTGGTTGTGTGTCAACTAATCTTTGAGTGGTCCTAAGAGGACCGGAATTAGTAATCTAGGAACTAGTTACCATCGAGAACAAACCCAAGGTTGAACTAGGGGTGTAATTGAGTCAAGTTGACACATAGCCGAGCTCAAACTTGACTCGATTTAAAAACTCGAATTCGAAAGATAATCAAGCTACTCAAACTCGGCTTGACAAAACTAGAATCAATAAAAAATTTATAAATAATTATACTCGAACTTGACTCGATTTGAATCGACTCGATTAATCAAATAGTAAAACTTGATTAATAAAATAGTAAAACTCGATTAAGGTCGCGAGTATATTGAGTAGGGTATTGTAATACTCAAACTCGACTTGATTTGAATCGACTCGATTAATAAAATAGTGATTAAGATCGCGTGGTTAGTGGGAATATCGTAATCTCATTTCGGTCGATAATACTTCGGCCAAAAACTGGGGCTTAACTCAATTAAATCGGGTCGAATTTGGGTATTACATGGTCGAGCCGAGTTATTTAATGGATTCTATTTTAAATTTGAACCAATTGAGCGACCTTTATGGGTTTTTTTTTTCATTTTTTTAGTTTTATCTTCTGAATATTTTGTATTAGTTATTTTCTCTTTTTTTCTCCAGATATTTTGTATAAATTTATATTAGAGTATGGAAATAAATTAATTAATGAACAGATTTAATAAAATAAATATATTGCACACTTGTAATTTAAGGGATTTTTTTATAAATGTACATATTTTAAAGAAAATTAATTTTCAAAATAGTGATAGATATTTGAAAAATTATAATTCAGTGATAGTTTTGAATATATAAAAATACACAATTTTGATATTTTATATTGAAATGGTGTCTTGAAGTCATGAAGATATTAATTGGTATTTTAAGCTAAAATCGCATTTTAAATACACAATAAAATTGTATCTTTGCCACAGAATTTCATTATTTTACACTTTACTATTTTGTAATTACATAATGTCACAGGAAACCTTTGACTTCATTTTATGACCAAATCGCGTTTTTAAAGATATAAATTTATTGATTTAGGTTAGTGTCTGATAGAAACGAATAAAAATATTAAAAACTTTAGAGAATGACATAGGTTAATATGAAATGATTCGATTCGTAGTCTACGTATTTGATAATTAAAATGATTAGAGGCATATTTAAGATTTCGGATGTGTAAGCATCTCAAACAAATAGAATTTGATTTGATGAATGTCGAATTGAAGCTTTCTTGATTTGAGCTAAATAGCTGATAGCCTGTGCAGCCCGCAATGATCGTTGACCGGCATTGAGGAACAAAAACGAAAAAACCAAGGTAACCCTAAATCAATGTGGAAGAAATAATTTTATTGAAAAAGGAAAACCCAGATATAGGGAAGAAAATAAGATGATTTCAGGTCAAGTATGATAAAAAAATACCTTGTAATCTCTAACAAACAATTAAAGAATTAAAGAAAATAAAAGGATGAATATGAGAAGTTTTAGAGGAAACGTCCTTCGTATCTTAAAAGATACTATTTGAGAAACATTATCGGGGATGCCCGTTAGACCAAAGAACGGATGACGAGGATAAAATGATCTAGTTGTTTAGGATAAATAGAGTATTGATGAAAGAGTTGGCGCTTTTAGTGTTTAAGCTTCTAAGAGGCAGTCCCCTCCTCAAATGTAAGACATGATATTTACTTAAATATTGTAAATTCAGAAAATATTATTTTTGTGATATAAATTTAAAAATTTTTTATAATTATTTGCATTTAAAGAAATTATTTTCATTATGATTATCGGTACTTTTTAAAAAAGGCCGCGCAATTTACGTGCCTTGATTGTAGCCTAGTGCCATGGATGGGCTCACAAATTAAAGGTAAGGCAAAAAGAAAAGACTTTACAATAAGAAAGTGTTCCCTGATAGGAAACCAAAATCAAACTATAGCTATTATTAGGACATTTGAGATAATATTTCGAAAAAACAGAAAAAAACAAAAGAGAGAGACAAACAATAAAAGCCGATTTGACACTACTTCTTGTAATAACGTTAGCCAAAACGCTTTATTCGACAACTCTTCCATAAAAACTGTTTTTATGGGAATTTGAAAAAGCGATTTTATTAATGTTTTTTTAAAGGAAAATTAGTATTAAAATCATGAAATTTCACGACATATTTAAATGCGAATCGGTTCTTTAAAGCATGTGATTTTAAATGAATTTTGTTTTTTATGTCGTAATAAGATTTAAGCTTTTCTTTATCACAATATGACGTAATGAAAATTGGTATTTTGAACTAAGCTACACTTCGTTACCATTCCGATGTCAGTATCATCGTTTTTGCTTAATGCGTTCGGGTTTATATGTCTTGATACGAAAGTTTTCTTGTAAAACTAGCAGTAAAAGATCTTGGAAGTAAAAATTATTATTTTTTATTCTGATTAATAATTATAATATGCAATTAACCCGTGGTCCAAAACCTTATATACTTTTCCATTTCTCTCTCATTGTTTTTTCTAGCCCCTTTTTTTAAAGTAAAAAGTGGTGATTTTTTGACCAATTTTGATCTGAAATTACCTATCTAAATCTTTATTATTATTATTATTATTTCAATAAAGTGGTTCTTTCGTAACAAAATTAGATTTTTAATTTGTTTTTTTTCTCGTATTTTTATCATCATTTTATGCGCGATGTTTTGTGCTCATGCTATACGTGGTTTTAATCGATTTGTTGTGACACTTTCTTATCTTGCATTGATTGAATAGCCAACAAGGTCGTCAGTAGAAGTATAAAATCAATCGTAGTCGTGATATCACATAAATTGAGTCGTATATAACCCTTAATCATTATAGAATTATTAAATGTATAGATTTTAAACTGATTTATTGTGTTATTAACTTGAATATTGTGTCATATTTTAAAACTTAGAATTTAGTGCATGTTTAAAGTGAATGTATTGATAATTTAAATCAGAAAGTAGATGGAATACCAACCTACGAGATATTGGCTACACTCTGTTTCCTCTCTCTCACAAAATAACCAAGAAATGCTCTAGTTGAAAATTTGTTCTCTTCGTGAAAAATGAGGTTCAAACTTCTTATATTATGACCTACATATAGAATGATTCTTGTCATTGACACAGTTCCATTTATAACATAGGACTGGGGGTGGATCTAGCATAGGGGTAGGTGTTACCACTAGATTTTTATTTTAAATTTGGGTTTGGCTCAAAAAAGCTTTAGCTTATATAAGCTCGAGCTTTTCAGCCATTGGATCGAAATATTCTTGTATTTTTTTTGTGGATCCCACATAAAAAAGTGATAAAATCAGGATCCCAGCGGTAAAAACACGAGCATATATAAGCTCGAAGCTACGCTAGCTCTTAAAATTTTTAAATTTTTTAGCATATGTGGGATTAAAACCCGACAACAAGGTTTATCATATCTGCATCGAATAGGAGATAAAGTTTTTGACACTAAAAAGTTGTAAGTCTATTGACCATGAAAACATAGAAGCAGATTAGATGTGTCAAAGTATTGTGGCTTGATTAGGAAAAATCGCAAAATCACAAGTCACAAACCACAGGATGCCCATAATACCAAAAAGTACCTTATAAAAACTCTCAATATCTCGAATCCTTACATTTACTACACACCAATTTATCTGTAGCTTTTCATCTAGCACCAGAATAATTATAAGGATAATCCTAAAAGCTTTTGTGTCATAAGGAAACTAGTAATATAATAATATAAAAATATGAATTATATTATAAAAATATTATCTAAAAAAAGAATTAATACTAGATAGGAATTTGAGACATTATAACAATTCTCACCTTGGATCAAATTCCATCATATATTGATAAGAGAGCAATCGACTCCACCTTGAAATGAAATTCCTTTTACGTTGATCATGCATGCTCTAAAATCTTATGTTCTTCCAAATATCTTCAACACGAAGCTTGATCTGCATTGTTATAAATCGTGGAAGAGCTTTGATCACGAGAAACATAAAGATACTTGAAATTATCGTAAAATGAGAGGTTTTAACGTGATTCGGCCAATTATGTGTACATGCAGATGAGAGAATTTTCACTATTCTTGAAAACAGGCCCAGATTGAGTATCAAAGTATTATGACATTTGGAAAATAAAAAATCATGGCAAGATCTGTAATCTTGACCGGAAATACCTTACAAAACTCCCAATCTCTCTCAGTCACTACGTCTCGGCCCACGCAAATCTCTCTATTAGCTTTTTTTCGCTCGTGACCTAGAGATATTTATAGGGATAATGCGACATACAGAAATATCGTAGTCGTTTTAAACATAATTAGGGTATTTTGTAGGTATAATTTGAATTTTCATAATGTAAATTCAAAATGTAATCAATAAACCGAATGAAGTAAGGGTAAGTATAACTTATCCAAAATGGGACACAAAAGACATAATATAAGAAGATGGTGGGTTAATACATAAATGACATAACTTGATTTGCACATATAGGAGAGTTTGAGGACAAAGAGCAATAAAAGGAGAATTAAAGGTCAAAAGGGGGTGAGACCAAATTGGTCTCTCATTTCTGGAGAGCTCATACGGGTAGAAGTAGAGAGAGAAGGGGCAGAAGAAGAAGAAGAAGAAGAAGAAGAAGGAGAAGAAAGCCAAAGAAAGGTATGGAATTTGTTAAGTTTTGTATGGAACTTGTATGGAAACTATGATTTGGTATGGATTATTGGACTTTTGGACTTTGTTACGGAAAAAAATCAAACCATAAACCCATTTTTGATGAATATGGGCCTAAGGACCCTGCCAGTATATTGGTTGTGTTTTGGACTTGCGGTTGGTTGATTGCGATCCTCGATTGAGGAATATTTGTATTAAGGAAATATTAGGGTTTTAGGGGAGATCTTTGTCAAAATTTCTTCCCAGCCCCGGATGGGTCATAATTTCTTCGTCGAACTCCGTTGGATGTTCTTAGACTCTATGGAAAGCCTTTGAGTCTAGAATCCCATATTATATATAGCTTGAAAATATTGGAACTCCTTATTAGGTCCAGAAATCGCCAAAAAACAGTAGGCCTTACTGGTTACGCTCATGATCCTTTGTTCATGGAAAGCCTCCAACTTCGGATGGTCATAATTTCTTCGTCCGAACTCCGTTTCAGATGTTCTTGGACTCTATGGAAAGCCCTTTGAGTCTAGAATCCATCCATATATATCTTGATGAAATTGGAACTCATATTAGGTCTAGAAATGACGAAAAATAGTAGGCCCTACTGGTTCTGCTCGTAGTCACTATTCGTAGGAAGCCTTCAACTTCAGATGGTCATAATTTTTTTGTCGGCTAGTTTCAGATTCTTGGGCTATGGAAACCCCTTTGAGTCTAGAATCCATCCATATATGGCTTGATGAAATTGAATGAGTAAATATTTCATAGCATACATGGTAACCATAGTTATTCATGCATATATTGAGATATGAAAAATACGAAGATACGAATAAATGATTGTAAATGGCCACTTTATGATCAGCAGGATGACAATAATTATTCGGAGATATGAGATATGTACTGAACATGAAATACACATGGATTTTTCTTAGAACCTAGTAGAGGATGGATGGGCGTATTACTTATTAGGGAAAAAAAAGTTTGCGACATCTTGATCGGAGTTAGCTCAGGTTGGGTAATTCACAGTAGCCTTCGGGCTGCCCATAGATGGTCATTGTCTGTACTGATGATAACAACATCTTCGGGTCTCTTATGAATACTGTTTCGTATAGTGATGCAGTCGTCTTGGCGCTTCTCAGTTTACTTCCGTCATTACAGGTTTATGCGGGCATGAAAGCATCAAAATAAATGACTTGAATACCGACATATGACATATGAAATGATATGATGATAAGAAGCCATACTTATTTAATAAAGCGACAAGTATATTAATGACAAAACGTGAAGCGAAGTGTAAAATGATAAGGAGTGAAACATTAGTATGATAAGTAAATATGAAATATGTATAAAGCGTATTTTTTAAATGATATGATATGTTAGATGTGTTTGCATGTGTATAAGTGTGATGACCCTTATTAGGAGTCATCCACTTCATATTATTCCCACTAAGGTATAAGCTTAGCGCGAGTGTTCGTCAGGTGTAGGTACGGGAGAAGCGGCTTGAGAATGCAGGCCATTTCAAAAGCATCGACAAGCCCGACCTGCTAGGTGCCACTAAAGGCCTTTTGATTACATTTTTGTATATGTTTTGTTTTATAAACAATGTAATGTGTAAATGGTGAACACTTTCATATATGGAGCTTGTATATATATTTTGTAATCCGTTGCTTTCTAGGAATATGATCTGAGGATTAAATATTTAACGTTATATGAATGAACAAAAACCCCAAGGTTATAAGTTTATAAAAAAAAAAAAAGACATACCGCGCTTGACATAGTGTGTTGAGTTAGGCGTCACGGATAATCTAAAAGCTTTTCCTTATTCTATAAGAAACCTAATATAATCATAACAATATAGATTCTTACCATAAAAATATTATCAACAAAAAATGAATTAATACTAAATAGGAATTTGAGACATTCTATAGTCCCACCTTGAATAAATTCCATCATATTTATTAAGTAAGCAATCGACTCAGTATGTTTGAAATTCCTATTATGCGATCTTGTATGCTCTGAAATATTTTGTTCTTCCAAATATCTTGACTGAAGCTTTGATACTGCATTTGTTATAAATCATGGAAGTTTTGATGCAGAATATAAAGATAACAAAATCATCATAAAATGCACTAGAGGTTTTACTTGGCAGTTCGGCCAATTATGGCTACATCTACGGATGAGAGAGAATTTTCGCTGTGCGAAACCACGAGAGAAGCAGATTTGAGTATGGTATTGTAGCCATTAAGAAAAATCACAAAATCACAAAACCCTTGGATGCCCACATTACCGATAAAATACCTTATAAAACTCCAAATCACTAAAACCCCTACATCTCTGCACACACCAAATATCTGTGATAGCTTTTTCCTCTTGTGACCTAGAATATTTATAGGAATAATCTTAATAGCTTTCCTTATTCTATAAGGAGACTTAATAATATAATAATATAAAACATATGAATTATTCTATAAAATATTATCTACAAAAAGGATTTATACTAAATAGGAATTTGAGACATTCTAACAATCCCCACCCTAGGATAAAATTCCATCACATATGGATAAGAGAACAATCGACACCATCTTGAATTGAAATTCCTTTTATGTTGATCTTGTATGCTATGACTTTTGTTCTTCAAATATCTTCAACCTGAAGCTTCCGTCTAGTATTTGTTATAAATCGCGGAAGCTTTGATGCAAGAATACAAAGATAAGAGGTAAATCCACTTTAAAAATGCACGAGAGGTTTTAACGTGGTTTTGGTTAATAATATCACATCAGCGGATGAGAGAATATTTTATTTGATACAGAAAACCTGAAAGAACAAGGAGTTGAGCGATCAAAGTATTGCGATGACTAGGAAAATAACAAAATCCACAAAACCTAGGATGCCCGAAATATCGAGAGGAATGCCTTATAAACTCTACGATCTCTCAAACCCCTATCCATGCACACATCAAATCCCTCTCATAGCTTTTCATATAGCAGCGCAAAATATTTATAAGGATAATCATAAAAGCTTTGTATTCTATAAAAACCTAATATATAATAATATAACATATATAGATTATCCTATAAAATGTATCTACATAAAGGAATTAATACTTAATAGATATTTGAGACATTCTAACAATCCCTACCTTGGATCAAATTCCATCACATATTGATAAGAGAGCAATTGACTCCATCTTGAACTGAAATTCCTTTTAGGTTGATCTTGTATATTCTGAAAACTTAAGTTCTTCTAAATATCTTCAACATGAAGCTTTGATACCATTTATTATAAATCGCGGAAGCTTTGATGCAAGAACACAAAGATAATGAAATCATCATAAAAATGCACAAGAGATTTTAAGCATTAGTTGGTGAGTATGCCTAAATCCACGGATTAGAGAGAATTTTTCCACCATTCTTGAAAACACGAGAGAGCAATTGGGTATCAAAAAATGACCACGACTGACTAAGAAAAGTCATAAAATCAAAAGCCAGGATACCCACATTACCCGACTACCTTATAAAACTCTCGATCTCTCAAACACCTACATCTGCATGACAAATATCTCTCATTGCTTTTTCCTGTGACCTAGAATATTTAGGATAATCCTAAAAGCATTCATTATTACATAAAGAGCCTAATTTTATAATAATATATAAGTATGAATTAATACTAAAGTATTAGCTACAAGGAATTAATAATACTAAATAGGAATTCGAGACATTCCCTATGATCCCCACCTTGGTCTAAATTCCATCACATATTGATAAGAGAGCAATCGACAACATTTTGAACATAAATTCCTTTTATGTTGATCTTGTATGCCCTGAAATATTTTGTTCTTCCAAATATATTCAACTTGAAGCTTTAATACCATTTGTTATGAATCGAGGCTTTGATGCAGAACTAAGATGAAATCATCATAAAATGCACGAGAGGTTTTAACGTGGTTCGACGATTATCTTTTTATCCACGGATGGAGAGAAATTTTCCACTATTCTTGAAAAAAGCAGAGCAGATTAGTGTCGAAGTGTTGTGACGATTAGGAAAAATCCATAGAATTACCAAACTTTAGGATGCCAGCGTCTGAAACTGTATAAACTCTAAAATTATGACTACATCTATTCCCACACAAATCTCTTTCATGGCTTTTCTAAGCTTATTTAGCATAGAATGATTTATAAGGATAATCTTAAAAACTTTCACTTTTCTCTATAAGAAACCTCATGACTAATATTATAACAAATATGAATTATCCTATAAATGTATTATCTTAACAAAAGAATTAATACTAAATAGAAATTTGAGATTCTAACAATCCCACCTTAAGTTTAAGATTCTACCATATTAGTGAAACAATCGATTCAATCTCTAAATGAAATTCCTTTTATGTTGATCTTGTATATACCAAAATATTTTCCATTTTCAAATATTTGAACTGAAGCTACATTACCATTTGTTGTAAATGACTTTGATGAAAGAAAAATAAGATAAATCATCCCCATAAAATAACACAAGAAGTTAAAGTGGTTGACTTCAATTATGCCTACGTATCCATGGATGAGAGAATTTTCCACTATTATTGAAAGCAGAACAAAGTGATTATCAAAAGTATTATGTAGAAAAATGTAAAATCACCTGACCTGGGATTGTAATCTGAAAGCACTTATGGAAACTCGATCATGACCCCATTTGTCTCTGTACACAAGATCTCATATGGCTTTTTCCTCTGAGCCTCGAGATATCTATTACAGGATGATCTTAAGAAGCTTTATTTATTCTATAAGGAAACCTTATATTATAATAATAAAATATGGTGTCTATAAAATGTACCTCTGACAGAAAATTGTCTGAAATGAATTTGAGACATTAACAAACCCCGCTTAGATCAAATTCCACCACATATTGATAAAGAAGGCATTCGACTCAATCTTGGCCCCGAATTCCTTTATGTTGATCTTGTATGCTCTGAAATCTTATTTTTTTCCAAATATATTCAACTTGAAGTTTTGACACCATTTGTTATAAATTAGGACTTTAATGCAGAAAACAAAATATGAAATAATTATAAAAAAAATGCATGAGAGGTTTACGTAGTTAAATGAGTATACCTACATCCACGGATGAGAGGAGTACCCACTATTTATGAAAGCAGAAAACAAGATTGGAGTATCAAAGTATTAAGTGACGACTAGGAAAAATCACAAAATCACTCAAACCACAGGTGCCCACAATCAGAAACTACGTTATAAAACTCTCAATCTCTCGAAACCCTACATCTACTTGCACACACAAATCTAATATAGCTTTTTTCTCTGGTGAGCTACAAGAATATTTATAGGGATAATCTTAAAAGCTTTCTTTGTGTATAAGGAAACCTCGTATTATAATAATATAACAAATATAGAATTATTCTATAAAATATTATCTCTGCAAAAAAGGAATTATCTGTGGGAATTTGAGACATTCTAACTAAAATCCCACCATAGGATGTAAAGGCAGAGAAAGTTCTGAATTTACGAAAAAGAAAGATGTAAAATAGTAAATTTAAGATCAAATCCGAAAATTTTCTGAATCTCAGGATGACAAGAGACTTGAGTTCAGGCCGATGCCGTGAAATCCCCAAATTCTGCGCGTTGAATTTATGGGTAAGTGGGTGAGAATTTCTGCGTTTTCGAGCCAGCGGAGGTGTCGGGTGTTGTATAATGTGACGTAGAGCCATATGATGTGAAAAAAGTCACCTACTGCATGCTTATGTGACATGTTTGCATGATTAGTGGGGATGGAATCGTGTCGTTAGCCATGATGTCCAAAACTTTAAATCAAACTAAGGGCGAGAATTAATGAAAATTAAAAAGATTAAAAATAAAAACAAAGACCATCTTCTTCTCCATTTGGCTACTGGTGCATGTAGTGAGGGAGAATGGGAAGTTTTGATTGGAGAGAAGATACCAGCCTGTTTAGTTTATTGGACAGTGGTTCTGATGGATGTAGATGGGACTGAATCTGCAACATAAGAGTACAGCGTAGACAGATTTTGTGGGTTCGACAACTCAAGAGGTAGGGGTCTTTTCCCTGCCCAGTTTATTCTTTTGGCTAAAACCGTTTGCAATGGATGAGGGATTGTTAAGGCTTGGATGGTCATGTTTAGGTCTCAAAATGTTTAGGCCCGAGTGAAAATCCATAATGAGGTATTAGATAGTCTGGGAGGCCCTAGGGTTTCTTGTTCACTTGATTTGTGTGTGATTTTTGTGTTGCACGGGTGATTAAATGATTGCTTGAATTTTTAATAGCCCATGTGAGCTAGTCGCTGATGTTATTACTATGAATTGAATAACGCGATGTATGTAGGTTAATTTTGTTAATATATGCATGTAAAATATATTATGAATTGTTTAGGCGCTGTACATTCCATATGCATCGGGGCAACCTAGAATAATAGGCGTGAGTGCATGACATGAAAGAAAATGAAAAAAGAAAATGGTTGTGAAAGGAATTTCAATGGAAGATTTTCCAAAGAATTGGGTTGGGAGATTGTCCAACAATTCACGTGGAGAACCCGTGAATTGTTTAGGAGGGTTATCGACAAATTCACCTCGGAGGGTTGTCGATAAGTTTCTAGAAACTGGTAGTATGTTTTAGAGAACAAAAACCTTTTGTTTTGAAAAGCGTACTCACATTTGGCTTAGGCAAGTGTGAAATTGATGAGGGACTCGAGACATAGGATTAGGCATGTAGACATTCAAGTAGGATCATGAATTTGCTTGAATGTGTTTGGTTGCCATTACATGTGCACTTAGGTGAGGAGTAAACCATGTAGGAGATTATCACTCACCGGGCGTGCTCTTTATCGAGGGGATCATTATTTCAGGTACAGGGGGTGTTCGGGAGGACGACGCTCACTAGAGGCCGCTTCAGGAAGAAAGGCATGGCTTTTAGTGGAATACTTTTTGTATAACATGTATTAAGAATTTTAAATTTTAATATATGTTTGTATTAAGAGTGATGTATTAACTCTTGAACTATGGTAATATTGTTGGTTGGATTTATTTTTTTGTGAGTATGGATGTATGAGCCAATGTGGCCATTTTACTCATGTATGGGTCTCATGATATGAGATATACCATTATTAACGAGTTGAAAGTGGTCAGCGGGACCCCACAAGGATGGGGTGTCACGGGATCAAATTCCACCACATATTGATAAGAGAGCAATTGACTCAATCTTGAACTGAAATTCCTTTTATGTCGACCTTGTATGCTCTGAAATCTTATTTTCTTCCAAATATCTTCAACTTGACGTTCTGATACCATTTGTTATAAATTGTGGAAGCTTTGATGCAATAACACATAGATAATGAAATCATCATAAAAATGTATGAGTGGTTTTAACGCGGTTCGACAAATTATGCCTACATCCATGGATGAGAGATAATTCTTTCACTATTCTTGAAAACATAGAGAACAAGATTGGAGTTTCAAAGTATTGCGATGACTAGAAAATCGAAATCGCAAACAGGATGCCCTGTCTGAGAAATACCTTATATAAAACTCTCAATTTCTCAAACCCCTACATCTATGCACACACCAAATCTCTATCATAGTTTTTTTATTTGGTGACCTATAATATTTATAGGGAGAATCCTAAAAGCTTTCCTTATTCTATAAGGAAACCTAATATTATAATAATATAAAAATTTAGTATCCTATATAATATTATCTACAAAGAATTAATACTAAATAGAAATTTGAGACATTCTAAGAATCCTCACCTTGGATCAAATTCCACCACATATTGTAAGAGAGCAATCGACTCTATCTTGAAGTTAAAATTCTTTTATGCTGATCTTGTATGCTCTGAAATCTTTTGTTATCCCAAATATCTTCAACCTGAAGCTCTGATACTATATAACGAAATTGCGGAATCTTTAATGCAAGAACACAAATATAACGAAATCATCATAAAAATGCACGAGTGGTTTTAACGTGGTTCGGCCAATTATGCCTACATCCACGAATGAGAGAGAATATTTCAACTATTGTTGAAACATAGAGAACAAGATTGGAGTATCAAAGTATTGCGACGACTAGGAAAAATCACAAAATCACAAAACCCTAGGATGCCCACAATATTAAGAAAATACCTTATAAAACTCTCAATCTCTAAAACCTCTACATCTCTGCACACACCAAATCTCTCTCATAGCTTTTTCGTCTAGTGACCAAGAATATTTGTAGGGATAATCCTAAAAGCATTCCTTATTCTATATGGAAACCTGATATTATAATAATATAACAAATATGAATTATCCTTTAAAATATTATCAACAAAAAAGAATTAATACTTAATAGGAATTTGTGACATTCTAACAATCCCCACCTTAGATAAAATTCCATCACATATTGATAGGAGAGCAATTGATTCTATCTTGAACTGAAATTCCTTTTATGTTGATCTTATATTGTGAAAGCGCAGGAAAATCCGGAATTTTTGGATATGAAGGTAAAATGGTAATTTTGGTCAAATAACCGGAAATTTTTCTAGATCTTAGATAATGAAACGAGCACCAGTTGGTCGTCAAAGCGAAATCTAGCTACCGCGCTCGAATTTCGTCGATTTTGAGGTGAGTCGAAATTCAGCGTTTTTCGAGCGTAAGGGTGTCGGATGACACATGGTGTTGTTAGGAGATGGCATATGGCACCCTAAGAGAGTGACACTTGGCAAAAGCCATGTGGTCCACTTGAAGGAATGGCTCACAATTAGCCATGTGTGGGAAATGATCCCATGGCTCATATTGAGCCATGTGGGTGATGATGTCATAAAAAGGAATTTGGAAAATAAGAAATTGTGAAGGTAATGAGGAGGAAGTTTTCTCCATTGAAAGACATTCGGTCAATGCAAATCCAAAGAGAAAAAGAAAGATAAAGAAAAGTAAAAGAAAGGAGGAAAAAAGAAAACAAAGAAAGGAGGAGAAGTCGTGAGAGAAAGGAAAAGAAACGAGGAGAAAATGAAATGAGAAAAAGGAATAAAGAAAAGCAAAAAGGGGGAAGAAAAAATAATGAAAAGAAAGAGCAAAAAGAATTCGTAGAGAAAGAAAGGAGAAAGGGAAAGGAAAAGGGAAGGAAAGGAGAAAAGGGGAAAGGGAAGATTTTCCGGCTTTCTGGCGGTCGGATTCGGCGGTCAAAGACTAAAGTTGAGGTGTGGCTCGATGGGTGGATGCAAAGTTGGAGTTCGACAAACTCCATAAGGTGAGATTTTCTACTCGGTTGTTTTCAGCACAAGGCCATATAATGGTATGGGTTGTTCGGGGCAGTTAGGCCGTGTGAGTTTAGTCTCGAGATGATAGGACTAAATGGTAGAGATTTATGAAGGCCCATTTTTGGGCGATGCGGGATCAGTTTTGAAGTCGGTATCTGGGCGGTTTGGTTTTGGGATTCTTCGGAAAATGCATATTTGTACTTTGTTGTGGCGGTTTCGGACCGTTCATAGCCGGGTTGGTGTGGAGTCTTTGTGGTTTTCTCATGGATGTGTGTGTTTTGTATAACTTGGCCATCACTCACTCGAATTGAGTGATTAAAATCTCTGAGTAAACTAGACTTATAGGAGAACATATCTCCTTGATAAATTATCAAATTTGAACCCTTCGGGCTCATAAATTCCTCGAAGTGGAGTAGCACTTGTATGTAGTGTGACGGCCGGGTAGGACACAATTGTCATTTTCCTGATTGTTGGTCTCCAACTTTGGATGGCCATAACATCGAACTCTGTTTTGAGTGTTCTTGAACTCTATGGAAAGCCTATTGAGTCAAGATTTCAGCCATGTGCCTTTGGAGGGTATTAGGTGATCATAACCTTGCTGAAAACCTATGTTTTGCACCAAGTGTGCAGGTTGCTTGGTTATGTCGATGTAAATAGTCGGGTTTTGACATGACCATTGCATGGCATGTTATAGGCTGTGTATTGGTAGGAATTACCATGAGTTACTTTGGGAAGGTTAATGCGACATTATTTGTTTAGTCATGGAATGATGTATAGATGCATAGAACAAAGCGGTTCCATGTTAGCTGAAGGGCCAGTAGGGTACCACTGTTGAATGAGTCCAAGATTATGACAACATTTGTGTGTTATGGCTTATATGTAGAATAACATGTTGTGTGAAACGTATCATGTTAGTATAATAACTATTTGATGTATTAACATGGATTGCATGGATGTAAATTATATGTAAAAATTATAATTATCCATGGTGTATTAAATGTTCATGTAGCACTCATATATATACATATAACATGAAGGAAAATGCATTAGCATAATGCATTTCATATGTATGGTCACATCGCGACAAGTCGGGTGTGGGTGCATGGTATTGAGTATTTACCGGTGTTGGTGAATGGGTTGTGAGCTTGGAAAATGGGACAAAGTCCAAGGTTGAGACTCACAGAGGTGTAAATTGATCAAAATGATAAATTACATGTTTTTGAGCGAACGGTCCGATGCGATCCCCCCCGAGGTAGAAAGACGAATGTTATTTTACGGTTAGACATGATTCTAAAGCGTGTAAAAGTTCGCGAAAATGTTGGAAAGGCGTGCGGTGTCCTGCGTCCTGCGGTGAAAACCCGAAAAATCCGTGGCCCACAAAAGAAAAGAAAATCATGATTTGATAAATTAAAGATTGGAGGGTTGTCTAATGGTTTGAGTCATTGGGTTAAATGCCGATGACTGGTTTTTCACACTTGGCATTCCAGTGTGAGGGAGTCGGTTGGGACTTAGGTTGTGAGCATGAGGGGTTGCATCTCATGCATGACACGGAATATTTCATATAATGTTGCATAAATTGTATGAAATGTGATTGATGTTCACGTATGCCATTGCATGCATTTTAGGCTGGGGAGTAACCCTTGTAGGAGATTATACTGCGGGCTTTGCTCTTGGTCATTAGGACCCACTGGGTATAGGTCCGGTGGTGGTGACCCGCATGTCCTGGGATGAGAAATGGGATATAAGTTCATGTATACCTTTTGTTGCATAAGACGTAAATGGATTATTGATTAAATTATCTATATATTTTTGTATATTTGTGAATTAAATATGCGATAATAAACCTCCAATCTAGCAGAATAAATGAGTGTGATATTAGAATCAGATGTCCATAGGTTTCCATGAGTTGATGGGTTGTCAAACGGAATTAGATCAGGTGTCCATGTAATATCTAAAATCTTTGTTCTTAATATCTTTAGTACTAAGCTTTGATACCATTTTATTGTTATAAATGCTCATTAGAATCTTTGATGCAAGCCTGAAGATAAACGAAATCATCAGAAAAATACATGAGAGGTTTAACGTGGTTGAATAATTATAACATCCTTTGATGAGAGAATTTTGATGTTCTTAGAAAACATGAGAACCCAAAATTGAGTATAAAAGTATTGTAGCTGACAAGAAAAATCAAATGCAAAACCCTAGGATGCCCACAATATTGAGAAAATAACTTATAAAACTCTAAATCTCTCAAACCCCTACATCTACTACTTTTACATCTCTACTTTCTAAGAATATTTATTACAGGATAATCTTAAAAAGCTTTCCTTATTTTATAAAGAGCTTTAATATTATAATAATATAACAAATATGATTATCAAATATTATCTCTGAAAAGGAATTAATCACTTTATAGACTCTTTGGGACGTTCTAACGTCTCACGCCAAATTCCATCACATCGATAAAGAAATGTCGCTCCATCTTGACGAAATTCCTTTTATGTTGATCTGTAACAGCTTTGTTTTTCAGAATATCTTCAACTTAAAGCTCAGATGCCATTTGTTATAAAGCGCGGAAGCTTGGATGCAAGGACACAAAGATAACAAAATCTTCATAAAAATGCACTAGAGGTTTTAACGTAGTTCGGCTAATTATGCCTATATCCACGGATGAGAGAGAATTTTTACATTATTTTTTAAATCACAGAGAACAAGATTGGAGTATCAAAGTATTGCGATTACTAGAAAAAATCACAAAATTACAAAATCCTAGGATGCTCAATGCGAAACTACCTTATAAAACTCTAAATCTCCTCAAAGCCCTACATCTCAGCTTTATCCTCTTGTGGCTATAGAATATTTATAAGGATGATCCTAAAAAGCTTTCCTTATTCTATAAGAAACTATTATTATAATAATAAATTAAATATGAATTATCTATATATCATCTACAAAAGGAATTTATAATAAATAAGATTTGTGACATTCTAACAATCCAAACCTTGGATTAAATTCCATCACATATTGATAAGAGAGCAATCGACTCCATCTTGGCAGAAATTTATTTCATGTTGATCTTGTATGCTCTGAAATGCTGTTCTTACGATATCTTCAACTTGAAGCTCTGATTGTAAAACCTGAAAATTCTAATTTTAAAAAAGGGAGTAAAATGGTAATTTCGGTCAAAGTCGGAATTTTCTAGATCTCGGATGACAAAGCCGGACTTTCACAGTTAGAATCGTCTCGCCAATCCTAGCTAACACGTGTCAGATTAAAAGTCTGATTAAAAATTTACCGTCTTTCGGTAGTTCAATCGAGTCTTGGTATGATGGCTGAGGCATGTGATATGATAAGAGAGATTAAGCTACTTCGATAACATCCATGTATTGCATGTAAAGCGCGAGATAGTGGGAGGGATGAGATAAATGGCTTATATTAAGCACATGTCAAGAAGCGCCCAAAAGTCAAAGCCCAGGGATAAAATGAGATTAAAATGAAAGAAAAGAACATTCTCTTCTCATTTGGTTTGATGTCGGTAGTGAGGCGCTCAATTAGAGAGAAAGTGTTTCTCTCTGAATTTCTCGCCGTTGGGACCATCGGTTCTCGTCGGATGAGGAGAAGTTGATGGCCTGCTGAGGGGCTGCCGGCGTGGACAGATTTTGTGGAGTTCGAGCAACTCAGGAGGTATGGGTCTTCTCTACTTGATTTGATAACTGTTTAGAGCGTTTTAATGGATGAAAGGATTTATTAAGGCTGGATGGCGTGATTTAGTTCCATCAAATTTGGGCCAGGTGAGAAAATCCTTAGTGTGGTCGTGAGAACGAGTTTTGAGACTTAGGGTTTCACTATTCCACGTGATAATGTGTTCTTAGTAGTTCGAAGCCAACACTTAAAATTGTTTGTCACTTCATTATGAGCTAATTTTGGTGTGTATGAATTGAATAACATGGTGTTGTGTGTAAATTTTGTTAATATATGCATGTTGATATATTAACATATATTTATATGGAAATGGCGTAATGCATATTTCCTTATACCGCAAGGGCACCCTAGAATGAAGTAGGTGTGAGTGCGTGACAAATAAATAGGAGGGTTGTCCAAGCGATGAATTCTTTTGTAAAATTATTAAAATAATTTTATGGAAGGTGTCAGAAGAATTATATTGGGAAAATTGTCCCGACAATTCCCAGCGTCGGAGGGGCCCATGAATTGTTTCGGGAGAGTTTACCTGACATAAATTCACCTCGGAGGATTGTCAAATGTCATTGTTTCTGTGGAGGTTGCCCATAATTATAACAAATATTTTTGTTTGGAAATGATTTTCGTGCATGGCTTAGGCATGTGTGAAGTCGGTGAGGACTTCGAGACATGTGATTGGGCATGTAGACATTGGAGTAGAATCATGAATTCACTTGGATCATGTGTGTTTGTTCTTAATTGCATGAGCACTTAGGTGGGAGTAACCCATGTGAGATAATTCCACTAGGCATTGCTTACCACCTTCGAGGAAAATTATTTGGTCTGAGGGGAGTGTTCGGGAAGATGGCGCTCCGATAGAGACAGCTTTTAAAGCCCAGGATTGTGGCTGGTATATATTTTGTAAAACATGTATTAAAATTAATTTAATATATGTTTGTATTAAATGATGTAACAACTCTTGAAACTATTGTAATATAGTTGATTATATTTTTAGTGAGTATGATGTGTAGGCTGATGGCCATTTTTACTCATGTATAAGTCTCATGATATGAGACACGTATTTAACGAGTGGTAGTCAGGACTGGGAATGGGGCGTCACACTGATACCATTTGTTATAAATCACGGAAGCTTTGATGCAAGAACACAAAGATAACAAAATAATCATAAAAATGCCCTAGAGTTGTTTCCGTGCCTACATCCACGGATGAGAGAGAATTTTTCTACTATTCTTGAAAACATAGAGAACAAGATTGGGGTATTAAAGTATTGCGACGACTAGGAAAAATAGAAAAATCACAGAATCCTAGGATGCCCTGTAAAACTCGGGAAAAATTCAATTTTTCTGAAAAATGGCAAAATGATAATTGCCTTAATAGTGTTGATGGAAAACCTGGAAATTTTCTAGATCTCGGATGACGAAACGGACTTCACCGTTGAATTCTTCTCACGAAATCTAGTTACAGTCTAATTTAGATTTGAATTAGAGGATGGCCGAGATTTCCACGTTTCGGTACCAGGGTGTTTGGTGACACATGAAGTGGTGCCACATGACATGACCATGTGGATGCCATATGACACCTTAGGAAGTGGTTGGCATGATAACCATGTGGTGTAACCAAATGACACTTAGTTCATGTGTCCATGTGACACATGACACTTGGTGTGGAATTAAAACACATGGCTCATGTTAACCCGTGTGTCGAGTCAATGAGTGAGAGGAGAGAGATATCTTAGGCGAAGGAAGACAGGTGGTAGAACCAATTTGGTGGAGGCAGGAAGGAAAAAAAAAGGAAAGAAAAGAAAAGAATGAAAAGAAAAGAAAAGGATAGAAAAGAAAGGAAAGGTGGAGAAACAAGTCGAATTTGTAAGGAAAATTAGAAGTAAGTGGGGAGAGAAAAAAAAGGAGGAAAAGGGAGAGAGGGAAGAGAAGATTTTCCGGTGTTACGTCGTCGGACAGCGATGGTCAGGAACTAAAAGTTAGGTCCCGTTCAGCGAGGAGCTACGCGTGGAGTCTGAAATCAGATTTTTAAAGTCGAAACTCCCGGGAGTGGGGTTTTCTCTTATCTTTGGGTTCCTCTTTATTTAAAATTTGTAAATGGTACAGGTGGTTCGTGAACAGGGGCCCCGGGTGCTTTCGGACATTAGGGTTGTTTTTCGAACTGATCCGAGGATGGGTTTTGAAGTGGGTATCACTGAGCAGGTTTTGGTCTTTGGGGCATTTGGAAATACAAGGATTTTTGTTATGAGCCCTGTTTTTTGAATAGTTTTAGGCAAGTTTGGGGTTCTTGTGTTTGAATTTATAGCCCAGATTAATGACAGTCTTGAAGTTGTAAAATAAATAAGCCCAGTAGCTGAAATTTGGATGAAGTGCAGATTATTTCAAAGGCCAAGTATGGTAGGGATGGCTAGTTTTTGTGGACTATTTTTTTACTGTGTTATTCTTTAGAACTAAATAACATGTTGAATGTATTTGTAAATATGTGGATATATGTGTTCTATATATATATATATTAGCATGAATAGACCACCAAAAATTATATTTTTCGATATGATATCCATGGTACTTGGCATGATACGATTTATAAATTGTTCCGCACGTAAGGTATTCCGCCGATACATGTAACATGAGATACAGATGCATTGGCATTTACATTGCATATGCAGGGACATCGCATTGTGTTGGGTATGTGCATGAGGGTGTAGTCCATTCAATAAACCTTGGTGAATGAGTTGTTGAGCTCGATGAGCGGACCGCGTTTCAAAAATAGGTCATGGTTGCATAGCATGAAAAATATGTGTGATTGCCCAGGAGCGCAAGAAGGGATAGATACCTATCGAGGTTCAGGAAGCAATGGCGGTGAAGATCAGCGTTGGAAGGTGCGACATCTTGCGGTGAGAACCTGAAAATCCGTGGCCCATAAATGCATAAACACATGGGATTTGATTAAATCAAGGGTTTTGTTTTAGAAAACAAAAAGATTTTGTTTTGGAAAAAGGGTCATTGGGTGAAACACCAATGATGAGTTTTCACATTTGGCATATGCATTTGTGAGGGAGTCGGTGAGAACTTTGGACATGGGCATGATGAGTCACGTCTCTGTCATAGCATGTAGAGGTGAGGTATGAACTTGCATGTTTGCTTGATGTGTGTATTGTGTGAGAGCACGACATTGCATGTGCCAGGTGAGGGTAACCCTTGTGGGAGTTTACTCTGGGCTGCCCCAACCTCGTCGTGGGACATACCGGGTTGTGGGGTAAATGAACCTCATTGGGGAACCTGAAACATTAAGAAACCGGTTGTGGCTTTGGTTATATTTTGTATTTTATTTTAAAAGCACATATGACATATAATTTTTGCTTATAAGAGTTGTAGTAAACTGCATTATGAACTATTGTGAGATAGTCTAGTGTATTTTATATGGAAATGATTGCCTTTGCTCGGAGAATGCAGGGTGAGATATATGCCTTTCCGGGTTACAATCCCGAGAAATGCAAGTGCCGGTGATGTGACATCCCGGGTTACGGTGTTCCTGAGGTATTAAATGGAGTTGATGGGTTATCCAGCAGGGACCGGGTTTTGGGGTGTCACATGCCTGATACCGAGAAAACACATTCCTAAAACTTCGTATCGCAAACCCCACATCTCTGCACACAACAAATCTCTCTAATAGCTTTTCCTCTTGTGACTTAAATATTTATAGGGATAATACAAAAAGCTTTCCTTATTCTAGAAGGAAACATGATATTATAATAATATAACAAAGATCAATTATCCTATAAAATATTATCAACAAAAAGGAATTAATACTTAATAGGAATTTGAGACATTCTAACAATCCCCACCTTAGATAAAATTCCATCACATATATTAATAGAAATGATCGATTCCATCTTGAACTGAAATTCCTTTTATGTTGATCTTGTATGCTCCGAAATCTTTTGTTCTTCCAAATATCTTCAACCTGAAGCTTTGATACCATTTGTTATAAATCGCGGAAGCTTTGATGCAAGAACACAAAGATAACGAAATCATCATAAAAATGCATGAGCGGTTTAAAGTAGTTCGACCAATTATGCCTACATCCACGGATGAGAGAGGAATTTTCTCTTATTCTTAAGAAACCACAGGAGAGCAATTGGGGTGTATCAGTATTGCAGCAGTAGGAAAAATGCTTGAAAATCATAAAATCACAAAACAGGATGCCAGCGATATTGAGAAACTACCATATAAAACTCTCAATATCTGAATCCCTCGTGATCTACACTACAAATCGCTTTCATAGATTTTTCCTCTAGTGACCTAGAATCTTTATAGGGATAATCCTAAAAGCTTTCCTTATTCTATAAGGAAACCTAATATTATAATAATAAAACAAATATATGAATTTTCCTATAAAATATTATCTACAAAAAAGAATTAATACTAAATAGGAATTTGAGACATTCTAACAATCCTAACATTGGATAAAATTTCATCACATATTGATAAGAGAGCAATCGACTCCATCTTGAACTGAAATTCCTTTTATGTTGATCTTATATGCTCTGAAATCTTTTGTTCTTCCAAATATCTTTAACACAGGCTTTCGATACCATTTGTTACTTGTCGCGAGAAGCTTTGATGCAGAACTCCAAGGAATAACGAGATCATCATAAAAATCACTAGAGGTTTTAACGTGGTTTGACCAATTATGCCTACATCCACGGATGAGAGAGAATTTTTCCACTATTCTTGAAAACACAGAGAACAAGATTGGAGTATCAAAATATTCACGACTGACCCCAGGAAAAATCACAAATCCTGAACGGATGCCCATATTACCGAGAAAATACCTTATAAAACTCTCAATCTCTTAAACCCCTACATCTCTGCACACACCAAATATCTCTCATAGCTTCTTCCTTCAGTGATCTAGAATATTTATAATGATAATCCTAAAAGTTTTCCTTATTCGGTAAGGAATCCTAATATTATAATAATATAACAAATATGAATTATCCTATAAAATATTATTTACAAAAGGAAGTAATACAAAATAGGAATTTTAGACATTCTAATAATCCTCATCTTTTACCAAATTCCATCATTTATTGATAAGAGAGCAATCGACTCCATCTTAAACTGAAATTCCTTTTATGTTGATCTTGTATGCTCTGAAATCTTTTGTTCTTCCAAATATCTTCAACCTGAAGCTCTTATACCATTTGTTATAAATTGTGGAAGCTTTGAAGCCAAAACACAAAGATAAAGAAATCATCATAAAAGTACACGAGAGGTTTTAACGTGGTTCGACCAATTATGCCTACATCCATGAAGGAGAGAGAATTTTTTCACTATTCTTGAAAACAAAGAGAACAAGATTGGAGTATCAAAGTATTGCGACGACTAGGAAAAATCACAAAACCCTAGAATGCCCACAATACCTAGAAAATAACTTATAAAACTCTCAATCTCTCAAACCCCTCTACATCTTTGCAAACACCAAATATTTCTCATAACTTTATCCTTTGGTGACCTAGAATATTTATAGGGATAATCCTAAAAGCTTTCCTTATTCTATAAGGAAACCTAATATTATAATAATGTAACAATTATGAATTATCCTATAAAATATTATCTACAAAAAGGAATTAATACTAAATAGGAATTTGAGACATTCTAAAAATCCATGGATCAAATTCAGTGTAATGAGACCCTTCGCAGTGTGAGGGAATACGAACAACTCATGTGAAAGTAACCTCGAGCCAAGCTAGCTCGACTGACAAATTACCATGAAGCTAAGCCGTTAAAACTGTTGAAATTATATTTGGAAAGCATGGGTTATAAAATTTTGTGCCAAAATCACCTTTAGATTTAGCAATCAGCGACAACGGTTGCACGGTGAGGTCAAGCCCGAAATCTGAAATCACTGTATAAAAAATACACTCTAATATTTTCAAAATCCAACTACAACCATAAGGACCTCTGGTCCTCATCAAAATATAAGATCACGAATCAATCGACATAATTTCCGCCCGCAACTTGTTTTTCTGAAACCATGCATGCATATTTACAAAAAGATATTTATATATACAAAATGTCATTTATATATATAAACACAATCCCCAGAATGGATCCCTAAAAGGTCTTTCGGCTTTTGCACCTGAAAAATTATTTAAATCTGACCCATGGAGCCAAACGAGGGCTCGGTGAATCTTATAAGTTTAAATGTTCTTTGTTTTGTTGTATGTACCTCCCGATATGAAAATGCAATGAAATGGTTGTAAGCGTTTTATGAGAAAACTAAGTTTTCACCCATGAAAACCATTTCCTAAAAGCATTACGAAAATATTCTCTTGTTATTGTTCCGGAGTGGTGGATTAATATGCGAAAGTCTTTATCTTGCAAATCAAGTACCAATCAAGTGGCCCGTTTAAAAATCTTTGTTAAAAACTATTTTTCTTTGACGACGATATAGTTAGTTATAATGCCCACGCCACGCCATGTCTGATCAGAGATACATCGGCAGGCGAAATTTGTGCCATCTAGAGTTTGCTAAACCAGACCAGC
Organism: Tetrastigma voinierianum; assembly: GCA_016808115.1. Taxonomy (NCBI): domain Eukaryota; kingdom Viridiplantae; phylum Streptophyta; class Magnoliopsida; order Vitales; family Vitaceae; genus Tetrastigma; species Tetrastigma voinierianum. Next base: position 53,892 of record JAEQBH010003964.1, read on the forward strand.
TTGTTTCTTAACTAAGTGAAATTTTATGCAGTATAACAGTGGGAGGTAAAATGCTTTACTAATTACATTATTTTTCAAGCACTTTTGAACTTGTAATTTAAACACTTTACCGTTTCAACGATTTTGAGTACTCACCTTTTTTCTCGACTAATTTCTTTCAATTCTTGTCCAAGCACGCTAGATTATAAGTAAATATCGCTGTCGCCTACACAATTCATACAAATTATGAAAATGCCCTCAGTTCAACGTTTTAACCATAAAACATACAATGGGCTTTCAAAGCGACCTCCCGAAAGCAGAACTTCGATTATATGCAAAACTTTGCGATGCTAGTCCCGTTCGATAAGAACATTGATAATATGAGGTGAAGTGATCAAATGCCTACATGAATTGCCCCCATAAAACTATATGTTTAGCAGCTTTTCAAAATGACCCCATGTGCTATTCGATGTATTGGTACACCGTCATTACCGACAAACAATTTGCACACTTGGGGATTACAAATTAAATTTTGAAATTATGTGGGCACGAATGCTATTGACAGAGCATATGGTTAGATTGCCCCAGACTCAAAGGAATTTCCATAGAGTCTAAAACACCCCAAATATTTAAAAATTTATGTTGATTTTGTCGAATAAAATCTTGAAAATTTCAGCTTTGGTGTCAGAAAATAGTCCTGAAATTCAACGGCTTTGTCGAACACGAGTCGAAAATTCTAAAAATTCTAAACTCAGTCAAGAATTTTGGGACTCAAATTTCTGACCTCTCCACGGCCTAAAAAGAAAATTCGAGCCATTAAATAGCCTTTAGAACAAAATAACACAAGTAGGAAAATTTCCTACCTCTTGAAGTTTGACAAAATGCTAAGATATTTGTACCTACACGTAGCTCTCGTCGCATAGTCCAACTTTGCCTTCTACTCTGACGAAAATCTACGGGCCGATTTCCGTAAATCTGAAAAAGAAGCGAAGAGAAGAAAAATAAGGAAATAAAAACCTCTGACCTCAACGCTCTCTCTCGTCCGTCCTTGTAAAGTCGAATTGATTTTATCTTTTTTTTTTTAATTATTATTATTAGTATTTGGATACCTAGCTTATATTACCTCATTCGGGTCCGTTTCTACCCCGAAAATTTTTATTTCTTTTCAGTTCAATTTATTTTAACTGAACTTAACTCGACCATTTCGACTTGAGATTTTCGTAAATCTAAGTCCCCCGAAGTCAACATCACCCAGTCGTAAAATATTCCGACTATCTCGAATTCAACGAATTTTTACGTGATACTAGATTTGTGAGGCCAATTAGCGGCGCGGTCAGTTTAGATCATCAGAGATTTGGGAAATTTACAGGCTTCAGCAGACCATTATGGTAATTTATTATTATTATTATCCTTTTGAAATTCCATAATTTGTCGCCACCTCAGCTTCCTTAATTGAAAAAGTGCCTGGTGTTGAAAACTTTACAATTTCACCCTTAAAAACAACTTCCAAAAATTCTATTATGGCACTAAAATAATTAAGGAAGCCCTTGGTGCACATATGCGACCCTACGGTTACACATACCGTACACCCTATCGGGACGGGGCGTTACAAATCCTCCCTCCTTTAGAACATTTCGTCCACACGAATGAACAAAGTAACATCAAAGAGGATACCTTAATGAAACAATAGGGGATATTAGCTGCGCATCGGGTACTCGACTCCAGCGTAGCCTCCTTAATCCATGATTCCCCAGTAAAACTTTGACTAAAGGAATGGCCTTATTCCATGAAATGCTCTGCGATCTACTATCTGCATTGGCTGCTGAGTACATGGGAGGGATCTAAAAAGTACTTGCGGAGCATGGATACATGAAACACATTATGAACCTTAGACAACTATGGAGGAAGGTCTAATCTATATGCTATTGGTCCCCTCGTAATCACATATGGCCACATGTATACCGGGCCTCGACCTCCATGTGTCGTCGAGGACACCTTTCAAAGGGAAACTTTAGGGAAGACCACATCTCCCACCTTAAATTGTAGATCCCTCGGCGTTTGTCGATAACTTTTACATCTTGTCACGAAGCTATCTTAAGTGCATCTCCCGGACAATGCGGATCTTATCTAAGGTGTCTGTGCTAACTTGGGCCCTATCAGGTCTCTACTCTCCTACTTCATCCCGACATACGAGTCGACACTTAGAGCCGTCCTGATACTTCAAATGGAGCCCGTATGCCTATCTTGGATTGATATTGTTGTTGTTGTAAGGTGAACTCCATCGGTCGTATATCCCAACTTCCCTTAAACTCTATCACGCATGCTCTAAGCATATCCTCTAGCGTCTGAATAGTTATCTTTGACTGACCATCAGTCTGAGGATGGAAAGCTGTGCTAAAGTGCAATCGAGTCCCCATGGCATCCTGTAAACTGGACCAAAATCTGGATGTGAATATGGGGTCTCGATGCAGATATGATATAGGAACACCATGTAATCTAACTATCTCCTCCTGTATAATTGGGCCAACTTGTCCAACGGGTCATCATTGCTAATTGGGAGAAAATGCGGTTCGTTAGTATCATATCGCGTATGGCATCGTGTTGTCTTCGAGTTCTGGAAGCCGTGAAATCGAAGCAATCTTATCCCACTTCCATACGGGGAATTAGGAAGGAAATTTGTATCTTTCTGGAGAAGCCACGGTGCTACCTTCCTATTGACGAGGTTAGGCATCTCGATACAAATCACGCAATTTCCTTTTGTTGCCCATACACCAATAATGTCATTCGAATTATGATACATCTTAGTGCTTTACCGGGTGCATGCGTATCTTTGAAGAGTGAGCCTCTTCCATGATTTCCTTTTTAGTTCACCTATTCTTCGGTACACACATTCGACTCCTCTAGCTATTACGCCATCGTGTCGATGCGGAACTACGGTTTCTACCACCCTCCCGATCCTACGCCCTCGACTTAATCATCTACGAAATTTGTGCGTTGTGTCCCAATCCATGAGAAGGGCCAGACATAAAATGATGCCAACGATTGTCCTTGGATCGGCTACACTTGGCTTGAACTCCCAAAGATCTCAACTCTATCAACAATGGGAGATATACCGTCTGCAGATAAGCATAGGAACCCTCTGGTTTCCGGCTTAAAGCATCGGCCACTACATTGGCCTTCCTCGGATGGTACTGTATCGTGCAATCATAATCCTTAATCAACTCCAACCAGGCTACGCCTTAAGTTAAGAAGCACTACGGTGAAAATATACTATAGGCTCTTATGATCGGTGGTCTCCGACGAGGAACACCATATAGATAATGTCTCGAGGATCTTTAGGCGAAAACCCTCCACTAGTTCTAAATCATGGGTAGGTAGTTACGCACCGTGCTTCTTTAAGCGCGGAAGCATAAGCTATCACTCTACAATTCTGCATTAAAACACACCCTAACCCTTGTCTGGAGGCATCACTGTACACCACATAACCCCGTCCTTTCTGACGGTAGTACTTGCTAACTCTTAGGCTTTGTCGTCAATCTTTTGCCCTCGACTCCTCAAAACTATGCTAGCGGGTATCTGACCACTCGAATTTCTGATCCTTTTTCAATAGATTGGTCAACGGGGTTGCTATCTTCGAACAAATTTCCTGTAATAACCTGCCAATCTAAGGAGCTAACGGACTTGAAACATTCGTAGGCGACTTCGATTCAACATAACCGATCTTATGAGGATCACACTAATACCTTATCATAGATATGACATGACCAAGAAAGCTACTTTATCCAACCAAAGCTGGCATACAAACTTAGCGTATAAGCGCGCTCTCTAAATCTGCAATCTTGTCGGAGATGCTCTACATGTTCTGGGTACGCTGAGTCTCTTCTTAGAATGTCATGATGAATACGATCCTGAAACTTATCCATCGGACTAAATACATGTTCATCAAATCCATGAAAGCGGTAGGGCGTGAGTAAATCCGAGAGATAGCATCGCTAGGAGCTACCGTGGTGGCCATTATCTCGTCTGAAGGCGGTCTTATTATCATTCTCGAACCCTCAATTGATGGTAGCGACCTTAGGTCGATCTTAGGTATACGAGATCCATGTAATTGGTGATAAACCATCTATACGAGGAAGTGAATCTTGGTTGTGTGTCGCCCGGTCATTTGTTTGTAGTCTATACACAGCTGTAAGCTTCCAATCTCTCTTCTTTCTGAGAAGAAGGCGGAGCTCCCATGGTGAGTACTAGGTCGGATGAAGCCCTTATGATTCCTCAGGTGTACGCTGATTCTTTCCAGCTACTGGTAGGCGCCATTACGTATAGAGGAATGGATATACATTTCGATCCACAGGAATCAATTCAATAACAAACTCAATTGCTCTATCGAAGGTAAACTGAAATATCATCACGGAAAGACATGCACGGGAACTCTTTGATTATGGGGATGTCTTCCGAGCGGTGTCCCTCTTGTCTCGCATCCACGCGAATGCAAAATAAACGCGCGGCCTTCACGAAGCATTTTTTGGCGGTCATGGCATTAATGAGACTAGGGGCGATATCTTTTTGATTCGAAATATCGCGCTGGTTCCTCACGTAGAACGATCTTACTTCTTTTCTTATAGCGATCTAAGGTGGTATATCTTTGGATAACGGTCAGTACCAGACTATATCGAAATCATAGATACTAACAACTATCGAGTATTATCTTCGGAAAATCGCGATACGAGATCACCCAATCTATTTGCTGGAACTATCCTTTCGGATATCATAGTATCTCTCCGTTAGATGCGAACCACCATCGACATCCCCTTAAATTTGGGATATTTCTATCTGGTGCCTCTCGGTGTAGTGCGAAATAAATGAATGAGTGGCTCTGGGTGGCATGATGCAAATCTTGTCGTGATCGTAAATTGAAATAATACCGATAATCCGCAGTCACGGTGATGCATCTGCCTCTGCGGGTGTGAGTTGTAAATGCAGAGCACAGTGCCAATCCAGTGCGCCTACGCCTCGTACACCCCTACCCCGCGACCTCTGCCGGGTCTTTGTATTGCCTCTGGCCAAACCACCCCCTATCGCATTTGGGATCGTAGTGCTGGGGTAAATCTTCTGTACCTACCTCAGAGGTCTCTACAGCTACTAGCTGTGGACAGTCTCGGATAAAGTGACCTTCTGCCGTGATGGAAACATCTGTCATGTTCGTCACACTCCCGAGATGCCTCCTCGGCGTATAGGGGCATGTGGAAAGATGATCTGGTTACCACCTCACGGGGCATTTGAGGTGGCTGCGGACGGATCCTGGTGGAGAATCTTTGCTCTCGTGCGAGCCTCCTGCTGTAGGTCCGTTCTTTCCTTTCTTTCTATTAGGCCCATTTGGTGCACGGTATTAGTGCGGGGAGGGCACACTCTCTTACTTTAATACGGTCGCCGCTTGAGTTAGGCTGGGAAATTGTCCTTTCTGCCTTTAGTGCAGCCTCGACCGGCTCTCAGAAGTTATTTTTGAGATGCACGGCCAGATGAACTTTAATTACGACGTTCGAGTCGGCGTAGATCGCTACATTTATGTTCCTCATTTTCTTGTATCATAGGCACCCAGTTTCCACGAGCTCACGAAACCTCTGCTCATATTACGTCCTTTGTCGGGGATCATTTGCGCTTTCTGGCTTTGAAGGAATTCTTATTTTGCATCGATAACTCACAGCGGGTAAATCTGTTTGTGAATACTGTCGGGCGGTCACGAGTGACTCGTAGGGTGTCTCCTCTTAATGGCCTCCCACGAGTCCTTGGCCACCCCAGGCTATATCAGAACCACGAAGAGGATTTTACACTCATCCCGAACATCCCATCCTTTGTATAAATTTCAGTAACCTTGTCCCAACCATAAGTACGTTGCCTGCAGGTGTGGTACCATCATAGTTTTAGCCCACTAGTTTTAGGCGCGTTACACATCATGCCTTTTCTTCTTCTGGAGGAAAATTGCTGACGAGATGTTCAAGGCTCTTTGTAACAATCTGTATAACGATCCGTCGTCAGTCGCCTCTTGGAGTGCGACCTCGATGAGTTCTATTGTTTGATTCATTGAGGCATCTTCGTCAGAGGTGTGCTTTCGACATTTCTCTCACGGTGGTGCCTCAGGTCTGAAGTCTAGATGGAGCCTCTACGACCTCATCCCCAGACATAATCTTTGAATTTGAGGTTAAGACCAGGTGACACTTTACAATATTTGATGCATCACGAGTTTAGAAAAAGCGAGTATAAGGTTAACGATAGGAAAATTATTATAAAAGAAAGCTTGATTACAATAATCACCCAGCGGAAAGCGTGAGAAAAATTTGCGAACTATCTCCCCAAAAGCGCTGCGATACGACTTGAGCGGACCCCGCTTCCTATTGATAGGGAATGCGCCCCGTGACTCCGCAGTAACCTCGAAATTTAAGCTCGCTCGTGACAAACTACCATGAAAATTGTGGTTAAAGCTGTTGAAGCTGTCTTTGGAAGCGTGGGTTATAAAATTTTATACTTAAAAATCACACCTTTAGATTTATAATCAAGCTCTTGGTATGGTGAATCAAGCAAATACAAATCACAGTATAAAAAAATACACTCCCGATATTTTCGAAAAATCCAGCTTCTAGCCATAAAGGACCTCTGGTCCTCATCAAAAATATAAGATACGAGAATCAATCAACATAATTTCATCACCTTTGTTTTTCTCAAAACCATACATGCATATTTTACAAAGGTATTTATATATACAAAATGTCACATTTTGCTTTTCCCGTTTACTTTACACCTTATCTTATATATATATATATATATATATATATATATATATATATATATATATATATATATATATATATATACTCTCTCTTTCTAACGTTTAGGGCCGAGGATCACGAAAGGTCTTTTCGACTTGGCCTGCACACGAAAATTATTTAAACGAAGCGCAGACGAAGCGGGCTCGGTGATCTTATAAGTTCTAAATGTTGTTGTGCATTTGTATGTACATAATATAAATACGCCTTGAGAAATGGTTGTAAAGCGCATGAAGCGGGTTTGCTATGAAAACCGTTTAAAAGCTGATACGAAAAGCCCCATTTATCTTTCTTGAAAGCTGACAGCGATTGGTTAATATCTGAAAGTCTTTATCTTGCTCGTCAAATACCAGCACTATGACCCGTTTACGAAAATGCGATGCGAAAACTATTTTGCTGGCTTGTTCCGGTGGTGGATAATATGCGAAAGTGCTATGCGCCATCGAGTACCAACCCTTTGTGGCCCATTTCTGAAATATCCTAGACGTGATGCCACGGAACCTCGACACCTGGCATCGGTAGTGAACCTTGGAACACTACTCGTCTACTATGGTCCGGTGAACATGACGGGATCTCTATAAACATAATGGAACCTCGGAACCAAAATGCTCGGTGATGGAACCTTGGAACCAACACCTCCTCGCCATGTACTATGTTAGTGCGCTAACTATCTATATACCGGAGTAATGCGGGGGAACACTAATATAAATATATCTTTATACTCCCAACCGATTGCGGGCCGAGCGATATAGTTAGTTATAATGTCTTATAACCTGCCATGCAATTCGAGACCATCTGACAGGAAGTGTTTGTGCCATCTAGGGGTTTGCTAAACAGGCCAAAGCATTTCTTAAATCTTCATCCAAAAAAATTTTACGCTAAGTATAACAAGTGGGAGGTAAAAAATGCTTTTACTAATTACATTGTATTTTGGCTTGCCTGAGCTTGTAATTTAAACACTTTACGTTTTCAGCGATTTTAGTACTCACCTTTCTCGACTAATTTCTTTCAATTCTTGTCAAGTACGCTAGATTATAAATCGGTATGCTTGATCGCCTACACAATTCATGCAAATTCTGTAATGCCCTCGGAGTTCGCGTTTTAACCATAAAACATACAAAGGCTTTCAAGCATTGCTCGAGAAGCGAGCTTGATTATAGCAAAGCTTTATGTCTTTAGTCCCATTCGATAAGGACATTGATAGTATGATTGAGGTGACCAAAATGCCTATTGCATGAATTGCCCCATAAACTATATGTTTTAGCAACTTTTTCGCTTGTCCCCATCTTGTGTGTATTAGACTACACACGTCAGCCTGACCAAGCAATTTGCACACTTGGGGGACTCTGATTAAATTTTTCGAGGGAAATTATGTGGGCATCGAAATGCTATTGGCAGGACATATGGATTTAGATTCTGGGCTTCAAAAAGGACTTTTATAGAGTGCAAACACCCAAAATATTTGAAATTTATGTTAGTGTCAAATAAATCTGAAATTTCAACTGAACTATACGGCAGTCCAAAATTCAGCGACTGTTCGAACACAGTCTTGAAAATTCTAAAATTCTCTTGATCAAAAAATTTTGGAATGAAATTCTGACTTTCTCCCGGCTAAAAATTCCAAACCATTAAATAACCTTTGGCTCAAATAACACAAGTAAGGAAAATTTCGCTGAAGTTTGACAAAATCTTAGATATTGAGTAAATGCAGCGTAGGCTGCAAATCGCGTAGTCGGCTTTTGCCTTCTATTAAAATGAAAATCTATGGTAGATTTTAGTAAATGCGAGAAAGAAGCGAAGAAGAAAAATAAAATAAAACCTCTCTTACCTCCACGCTCTCTCTCCCGTCCGTCCTTATGTCCGTCCAATTTGATTTTATTTATTTATTTTTAATTATTATTATTAGTATTTGGATACCTAGCTTATATTACTTCATTCGGGTCCGTTTCTATACGAAAATTTTATTTCTTTAGGTTCAATTTGTTGCGAACTTAACTCGGCCGTTTCTGACTTAAGGATTTTAGTAAAATCTAGATCCACAGAGTCATTGGCAATATGTGAAATTAAGTAAAATATTATTTGTCTTAGATTTAACAAAATTTTAAGGTCACTAGATTTGAGGCAATTTGAAGCACGGTCAGTTTGGTCATCGAGATCACAGAAATTTTCTAGGCTTCCTTGAACAATTATGGTAATTTATTATTATTATTATCCTTTTGAAATTCCATAATTTGTACTTCCACCCCTCCACTTTTCTTAATTGCAAAAGTGCCGATTCTTTAAAAACTTTACAATTCACCCTTAAAAACAATTTTAATTCTATTGGCACTAAAATAATTAAGGAAGCCGCTTGGTGCACATATGCGACCCTCTGATTTACACATCATTTTACCCCTATCGGGACGGGGCGTTACACCATGACATATTGATAAGAGAGCAATCGACTCCATCATGAAATGAAAATCATTTTATGTTGATCTTGTATGCTTTGAAATCTTTTGTTCTTCAAAATATCTTCAAGCGGAAATTTGAGAAATACCGATGAGACGTTGACGGGAACATAGAGATGTGAATCAGTGATGAGAGTGGCGCGAAGGATTTAATAATGGATTCGACCAATTGTGCTATCACGGATGAGAAGATATTTCAACTATTGTTGAAAGCACAAAGAACAAGATTGAAGTATCAGAAGCATTGGCAACTTGGAAAAATCACAAAAGCTTTAAAACCTAGGATACCATAATCTTAGAAAATACCTTATAAAACTCTCAATTTCTAAAACCCCTACATCTCTGCACACATCAAATATCTCTCATAACTTTTTCCTCTCGTGAACTAAAATATTTATTGGGATAATCCAAAAAGCTTTCCTTATTCTATAAGGAAACCTAATATTATAATAATATAACAAATATGAATTATCCTATAAAATATTATCTATAAAAGGTATATATAGGAGTTTGAGACATTCTAACAATCCCTTGGATTAAATTCCATCACATATTGATAGAGCAATCGACTCCATCACGAACTTAAAATTCCTTTTATGTTGATCTTGAATCTTGTGAAATCTTTTGTTCTTCTGAATATCTTCAACACGAGCTACGTCTTATTTGTTATAAATCGCGAAGCTTTGATGCAAGAACACACAGTAATAAATCATCGTAAAAATGCACGAGAGAGGTTTTAATGTGGATTCGACAATTATGCCTACATCCACCATGGATGAGAGAAAATTTTTCCTGCATTCTTGAAAAACACGAAGGAAACAGATACAGTATCAAAGTATTACGATGACAAGGAAAACTAAAAAATTCACAAAACCCTAAGACGCCCACAATATCGAGAAATACCTTATAAAACTTTCAATCTCTCAAACCCCTACATCTCCGCACACATCAAATCTCTCTCATAGCTTTTTTCTCTAGTGACCTAAAATATTTATAAGGATAATCCTAAAAGCATTCCTTATTCTATAGGAAACCTAATATTATAATCTATAACAAATATGAATTATCACATAAAATATTATCCTAATTGAGACATTCTAACAATTCACCTTGAATCAGTGCATCACATATTGATAAAGCGTCGACTCTATCTTGAATTGAAATTCCTTTTATGTTGATTTTCTGGTTTAATCTTTTCTTCAAAATATCTTAAACTTGAAGGTTTGATACCATTTGTTATAAATCGTGGAAGCTTTGATGCAAGAACATAAAGATAACGAAATCATCCTAAAATTGCACGAGAGGTTTTAACGTGATTTGGCCAATTATTCATACTTCAACGGACGAGATAGAATATTTCCATTATTCTTGAAAACCTGAGAACAAGGTGGAGTATCGAAGTGTTACGCCCCGAAAATCCGTTGTCCGTTGACCAGCGAATCAACTGCGAATACTACCTTAGGTCATAGGGCATAGTCTTGGTACGGCGAGTACCAATTACTAGTAGACCTTAGAGTTATACGACACCACCTCAAAACGTCCCTTTCTACCGGGACCCATTAATCCATATTTACGTTGCAAATATGAGAATAATACACTAAAATAGTTCGTAAGAGTTCTGTCACAACCCTCTTACCCTCATTTCATACCCGACTATATTGGCAATAGTCCAAAAAGAATTTAATTACAATTCTTTTATATAAAACACATGCTAGAATGAGTTTGTCCCAAGCACTTTTTACAAAATGATTTATCAAGGCCACATGTCGGTCCTCTTTGAAATCACCACCTTGTTTGAGCGCCGTCCACTAGTGTAGACCCTGCACCTTAAAGGGTTGTCCTATAAAGGGTGAGCCACGCCCAGTTGAGAATTACGCTTCTCTGAGGGGCTACTGCTGATCTGCGTCGATATTAATAACATTTCATTCACATTCCAACGAGAACATATCGATTCTGTATGGAATCCACCATGCCATGCCATGAAATGAGATGCTATTCATCATGTACCATCTTGGAAGTCCTCAGAAGTGGTCACTGGCACTTCAGCCCATGAGATAAGCGAATGCATTCGGATGACATCGATGATCATTTCAAGACAAATTTTATTTGTCACATAAACTAAAAAGCTTTTTGGATGTTACATCACGGCCGTCATTTAATTTTAGAAAACCATTATCACTTTTTGTGGGTAGCGGTTTTGGTATCCCGTATTAGCTCATAAACCAGTTTCCGCTTTTATGGCCTTTTACCGCTGGGGAATATGTCTGACTATAATTGGTGGGCTTTTCACCTGATGGAGGATTTATCCCTTCTTACTGATACCCTTCACATATTTTCTTTACCATTTTAATCAATCGTGCGAATCTGTTGGACGTTGTCCCATTTATCGTGCCCACCCAATCAAACACCAAACACAGTGTTGATTTACCAACCATGCACTCACACCCATTTAATGCGATGTCCTCGTGCATATGCAATGCAATATGCCATTGCATGTTATATCATGTCACATGCATAACGAATGCTATTTGAGATATTTGCATACCATATTTTATACTCAATATCATGGATAACTATATCAATCACATATAATTTACATCCATCCATGTCAATATATCTAAACATGCATATATCAACATAAATCAGCTTACCGCAATCTGACATGTTAGCACAACAAATGATCCATACGAGCTGTAAAATAGGCACAACAAGGCCTGACCCGACCTGGCGCGAGAGAAACTATCACAAATGGGCCACACATAGAGACCGCCAGGCAGGCCGCAGTAGTCGAAATTTGTCGATACAACTCTTTGAAAGAGAATGATACTTGAATATTTGAGCACCAAAATTTAATTCACTGGCATTTGGTTAGATTCTAAGATAAATATATTTCCTGGAAGTCGAACGAGTCAATCAGTTAGAGCGAAAGTTATATGACCGGTCCAAAGTTGAAAGTGTCGTTTGCATGGGTGTGCGACATTGTTGAAACAGTCTTGTATAAATGAGTGCTATGGAACAATTTCTAATCGCCTTCATGCCAGTGTCATGGATAATTTTATCCCGCGCATATAATTCACATCCGCTCTTAAAACTCATGTCAATATATCATATCATAAATCGCGCCAGTTGGCTGCAATCCAGCATGTCGCCGAACCAACAACAACACATAAACATGGTCTTGATTCGGACCCCAATTTATCGAACACGACACATTCGGAAGCTGCGATTACGAAGGCATAAATGACACTGGTCGGTCATGGATTGTTGAAGACTATCACAACTAATCGGCTTTCAACCTGAGGGTTGGGGGCCGAACTATATGACCATTGATTGTCACACCCCACCTATGCGTGGTGTGTGGCCACTCCATAAAGAAACTCTGTGATGGTTCAACGACTAGAGAATCTTGTGAAGCGAAGCCTTGTTGTAATCAGTTAAAATTTTTTCTTTTCTAAACTTGTGATTTTATAAAATTTAGTGACATCTTGTTTGCATAGAACATCCCAAAACTTGTATATCGGTTACACTTTTCAAATATGGCAGCCAACATACTCTTTCAAAGAGCCTCGGGCTCATCATATTTTCACAAAAACAAGACTATGTACACTCATGCTCAAGCTGTACAAATTCAAAGTATTTCCTTACAAGTTGTTTGTCAGCCTTATGCTAAGTCGGAGAGTCTAATGTGTCCCAGTATCGCGTGCACATTACACAGAAAATAGTTTTAAAACTAGGAAAATAATGACTCATGAGGCTCAGTGAGTGTAATAACTGAAAATACTTGCTTTTTAAATGAATGTCTCAAAGCTGTAAAACTATCCTTCCCTATGAGCATTTCCGAGAATCCTTGCTTGCTACTATAAAAGTTTCTAAAACTTTCATCCTTATGTACTTGCTTTGCTTTAAAGTTTCATAGCTTTTCATCCTTATCTTGCTTTACTATAAAGGTTTCATAAAACTTTTCATCATATCTTGCTTGCTTTCTTTAAAAGTTTTCACCAAAACTTTTCATCATATGCTTGCTTGTTTTGCTATAAAGTTTCATAAAAAAAACTTTTAAAAACTACTTTACTTACTTTTGCTGTAAGTTTAAAAAAAAAACTTTCATAAAATGCTTCTTGCTTACCGGTGGTGATTTTTAAGAAATTTGTATGAAAAATGGCATAAATAAAGATCCAACCCTTTGAGGCCTTTCTTGCTATTTGTGCCTAGTAAACACGGGACACAGGCTTCTTGAGTGCGGTGGAAGGACACAGGTCGGCTTATCCACCTAGGTGGAAGGGCCTTGACCCACATCACCTTTTTCGGTAAATATGGTGGAAAGATGGTCTGATGCGAATAATAACTAAGCCCAGCTAACCTATATCTCCGGGGCGTGCCGGTCTCCTTTAAATGCCATGATGCGCCGAACTAGTTTGAGCGAGACAAATCTAAAATGCATGAAATGATGTCCTAACACCACCGGGTGCGTGCGAATACCTTTAATAGGGTATGCTTGCTTAAACTAGGTTTTCCGTTGAGCTGTTTTTATAAAACCATACTTTGCTTGCTTGCTTGGCAAACATGGTTTAACAATTCCAAAGGCATTGTTTGCTTGAAATATCAGTTTGGTGTTCAAACCATTTCTTGCTTACTAAAACTCATTGCTTGCTTGCTTTAAAATGGTTTATAATCAAAACCATTAAATACCGGCGTAAACAGTTTATAATAATATGTTATTTAAAAATAGTTTAGAACACTTTCCACATTTTGTTTCAAAACTTGACACGACTCCACAATTTTCCGCTGCTTTAGCCTACACACTCAAGCGAATAATGAAACGTGTCCTTTGTGCATGGCGTAAAACTTAAATGCCGCTGAAGTCACTTTGGTCGCGCAGCTTGTTAATATAAAGTAAGATGAACAAATTACCCTTAGCACCAAAAAGCCTAACAAAAAAACCACTCATTAACAAACCTTTTTCTAACAATACTCTCTTGACTGTGCAAGAATTATTCAACGGTCTTCAAAATTATGAAACTCCATATCAGTCCTTTATATATCCAATGACATCTCTTTAAATTTTCAATTTCAAATTCCTTCTCTAAGGTCCTCAACCACCTTTGATTGACATTTTTGATGCCAAATTGGTTATCCTTTGAATCACCAACTGTTATCCTTGATTTCTGGGGTCTTAACTCCATAAATTGGAAATGGTTTCTTCACTCATTTGAAGCTATGGTTCTAAGGTTTCTTCTCCAAGGTTGGATATGTCGTCACCACTTGATAGGCAAAGCGGAGAAGGGAATCCACGGCCTCTTCACATTCATCTCCAGTGGTGGCAAGCCGGAGAGTAAAAATATGTTTTCTGTGTTTGGACAATAAATTATCTATTTTTTAAAATAAATTTTTTTTTGGGGAAATGTATATAACATTAATTAACAACTAGTTTAAATGCAAGTATACTTATGTAACATTAATTTAAAACTTAATAAAAAATTAATGACATGACGTGTATCTATATACCTATAACATACAAGAGCTTGCTATCATTCATTCATTTCAAATTAATTTAAAACTAAATGCATGCATGCACCTAACAAAAGGATACGTGTTATAAATACCAAGCAATGCTCTTCTTTTCTTTTTCCAATCACAATTATTATTAATTCAAGTATACTTATGTAAGTATATTTGAATTAATAATAATAGTGATTGGGAAAAGAAATTAAATGCAAGTATACTTATGTAACATTAATTTAAAACTTAATAACAAATTAATGACATGACATGTATCTATATACCTATAACATCTGAGAGCTTGCCCAACATTCATTCATTTCATATTAATTAAAAGCTAAATGCATGCATGCACATGACAAAAGAATCGTGTTATAAATACTAGCCGCTATTGTGTGCGAGCTAGCATGGAAACATTGCTCAGCATAAGTGAGATATGGAAGCATATCAAGCCTACAAGCGCAAGGATAGAGTTGCTCGTATACTGGTGTTGAGCAGCATAAGAAATGACTTGATGTTGCGCTTTGAGAAATATCGCTCAACACTAGCAGTCTGGGACGCTGTCAAGGTTCAATATGGTGGGACCTCGACCACGAGGCTATGACAATTGACACTCAGGTTTGATGCTTATAAGAAGAAATCCATCCACACAATGAGGCTGTGACACCCACATCAGGGTCCGTTGATAACCATCAGCACGCATACTTGTGGATATCGGTGTCCCGTCCTCCTACTCATTGTCTCAATATATTGAGACTTATTCACATATTTAATTCACAAATATATAAAAATATACTGTAGTAGACTATTTAATCAACGGTCATTCTGATCCTTTATACAACAAAAAATTATCGTGAACTATATCCGACTCTCATCATATGCGGGTCAACCACGCATTGGACACGTACTTGAAAGGGGTCCCACGGCCGGGGTGAGCAAAGCCGGTAGATAATCTCCGACAGGTTACTCCCCACCAAAATGCCCAAATGCAATGTCATCGTAAACATCAATCATTTCATATAATTTATCGCGACATTATGAAATGTTCGTCATCGTGAGATGCGACCCCTCATGCTCACAACCTGAGTCCCAACCCACGACTCCTCACACACCGGAATGCCAAGTGTGAAAAACCAGCCATCGGTGTTTAGCAAATATTTCAAGCCATTTAGACTGACCCTCGATCTTTAATTTATGAAATCATGATTTTCTTTTCTTTTTGTAGACCTTGAATTTTTTGGGTTTTTCCTTCTGCAGACGTCGCCTTTTCAACATTTTCTCGAACTTACATCGCAGGAATCATGTCCTAGCGTGAATAAATTTGGGTCTTTCACCACGGGGGGGATCTACTGACTTGCCATGAAACATGTAATTTATCATTTGATCAATTTACACCTCGTGATTCCCCAACCTTATACTTTGTCCCATTTAGGGCTCCACGACCCATTCCTGACAGGTAAATAAACCATACCGCACCCACACGGGCTCGGCGATGTGGTTATTGCATATGAAATGCCATGATGCCCGATGCATTTTCCTTCATGTTACATGTAACAATGGAGTCTACATGAACATTTCATACAATGGATAATTATAATTGATACACTATGTCCTCGTACAAACCATGTTAATACATCCAAATAGCATATACTAACATGATACTTTTCACCTGACATGTTATTCATAAGCCATAACACAACAAAGTCCGCAATCTTGGACCCATCAATAGGGTACCTCACGGTCCCTTCACAACATAGACCGGTTTGGTTCCGTAAATCACCATCATTCCATGACTAAGCGAATAATATCTTGTAGCCTTCCTTAGGAATTGCTTCATGTGATTCCTACCCCGATACAATAGCTCTGACATGCCGCCCATGGTCATGTCAAAACACAACTATTTACATCGGCCTTGACGAGCCTTTTGCACACTTAGGTGTAAAATATAGGTTTCAGAAGGTTATGATCATAATACCTCCACATGCATATGGCTGGAATCTTGACTCAATGGGCTTTCCATAGGAGTCGAGGCTGCAAAGCTTGATTCGGACTGAAGAAGTTATGACGTCAGAGTTGGAGACGACAATCTCGTAAAAATGACAATTGTGTCCCTACACATTCTTGCACACCATGGCGTCTTGCTCCACGTTGGATGAATTTACGAGCCTTAGGGTTGAATTTTGGATATACTATTTAAAGGAGATATGTTCTCTATAAAGTCCTTTAGCCATAAATTTGAATCACTATATTAGATGAGTGATGACAGTTATAAGCGGCTCTGATCATGGGTTGAAGGGAAGATTGGGCGGTACCTCTCGGAATCCAAACCCACCTCACAAGCGAGTCATGAGCGATCAAAGCAAGCCACAACAAAGTCGACATGCATTTTCCAACGGTCCCGAACCAAAAGCTAGTTTGAATCTGGAGCCTTAACCGGTCGGTAATAGAAAAACGGTCTCATAAATTCCCCACGTTTAGTCCCATCATCTTGGGAACTAAATCACCTGACCTATCGGCCTGAAACAGCCCATACCATTATATGACCTTTAGGCTAAAAATAGGCGGTAGGAGAATTCTGCCTTGTGAGTTTGTCGAAACTCCCAGAGTTTTGGTGTCCTGATACAGGTCACGTTCGTGCACCAACTTTAGTACTCGGACAGTCGAGGCTTTGGCCAGGTCGAAGCGTAGGAAATCCTCCATTTCTCTCTCCTTTCCTTTCATTTTCCTTTTTCTTTTCTCCTTCTTTTTCTTTCCTCTCTTTCTCGAACTCCTCTCTCTACGAATTCTTTCTTCTTTTTCTTTCTTTTTATTTCCTTTTTGCTTTCTTTTTCTCTTTCTGTTTCTTTCGTCCATTTCTCTCTGCAATTCTTTTCATTTCCTTTGTTTTTCTTTTCCCTTTTCTATTCATTTTGTTTTTTCTCTTCCTCTTGGATTTGCATTGACCGAATGTCAAGGAGAAGCGATTTCTCCTCTCTTCCTCCTTCCCACATGTGGACACACTTTCCTTCTTTTATTCTCTTATTTATTTATTCCCTTTGTGACATCATACAATATGTGGCTTAATGAGCCACCTTAGTGAATGCGCCGGCTTTTTCAAGTGTCGGCTCTCTTGGGAGTGCCATTTGGTATCCACAATATCTTGTGTCAGTCAAACCTTCTACGCCTCAGCGGTAGGAAATTTTGAGTCATTTGAGGTCGGCGTGGTAGCCTAGATTTCGCGGGGGCCGATTCGACGGTGAAGTCCGTTTTATTAATTCGAGATCTAGAAAAATTCAGTTTTCGATCGAGTCTTACCCTTTATCCGAAAATTTGGATTTTGAGGGTTTCCGCAGGCGGCACTGCTCTATCATACAACATGATAAGTGAGCTAAGGGTGCTTTGGTCATGAGTTAACAGGCAGTAGCAAGTCAGTATGATTCGCTCTTTTCGAGTGCTTGGGAGCTCTAGCTTATAAATCTTACTCCCTGGCGAAAAACCCAACATCAAGGCGTTTGATGGCGTTGCATGACATGTCGAGCTTGAGGTCGTGCCTCTTTGATAAGCCTATGGAGGCTTATATGACTAAGAATCAGAGAAAATTGAAGCTTATTTCAGTCGAGAAAGAAATGGAAGGGTAAGGTAGAGCGAGGAGGAAGGGAGCGATAAAGTCAACTTCATTAGACAAATACATATTATTACTTAAGTTGTATATGGCGTGCTTCTCATAATTAACTAAATGTAACATCATGTGATCTATAAGCAACCACAAGGCTATGAAGGCAAAATACAATTTAAGTAGCTTGTTGTTGGGTATGCGTCCAAAGTTCTATAATATCACATCAATTAGAAATGGGAAGACTTATGAGTTCATAAGCATTGGTTACATCCAATTGGTATAAGGCCTTTTAAGAGAGAAGCTAAAAAGCAAAAACCATGAGGGCTTAGACCCAAAGTGAAAAATATCATACCAATATGGATATGAATGGGTCCACAGGTTTCCTGCCAAATCCTTAAATGAGTTCTCAACATTCAACCTTCTATTGTACATGTTAAGAGAGGGACCATTTTTTTAGATTTTTAGAATTTTTTTATTTTGGTTTTTTTTTTTTAAAATGTTATAATTTATGTTTATAATTAAATTTACTTCAAATAATAAAATTAGATTAATTCACAAAAGAAACCATTAATAAAGTGTATCACTTTTTTATTCATCATTTTTATAGTGATTAGATTTATTTTTATGTTCTTAATCATTTATAAGTATAAAAATATAATTAGGTGCAAAAGCCATTGATCATTTTTCACTAAGGAAATTATTTGTTTTTTAACTATGCTCGAATGCCTTTTATTTAGGTGAATGATGAATAAAACTGTATTATTTAGTATTAAGTTATTTATTTTTAATTAATATGTATTTTATTAAGTATTAAGTTGTTGTTTTTATAGTGCTTAAATCAACATCTTAAATTGTGGCCTTTGTGGCGCCCAATTAGGGTCAGTTGACAACTTGTCGGCAGAAAACTGTGTCTCATATCATGAGACACTTCGTACATGAGTAAAAGGCCACTTAGGCCCATACATCACTACTCACCAAAATATCATCAACGATGTACCATAGTTTTTAAAGGTTATTACATTACTCTTTAATACAAACTATATTAAACAGAGTTCTAATCGTGTTTTACAAATTTACATATCAAAGCCCGACAGGCTTTCTCTTTACTCAAAAAGTGGCCTCTGACTTGAGGCGCGTCTTCCCGAACACTCCATTGCCTGGAAATAATGTTCCTCGATAGGGGTGAAGCGATGCCCGGAGTAATTGGAATTATCCTCTGAGGGTTACTCCGCTAAGTGCACATGTAATGGAGCGACATGAAAGAAGAATGATATCTTGTAAATCACCTATGAATCATCTATATGATGTGGGATGATCGAACTCATATCTTAATATATGGGCCTGCTAACTCCTGTATAAACCAAATTGAAAACTTATTTTCTCTTAAAATAAAATATTTTCATTCCTTATGAAAATATCCTCCATGGGTTTGGTAAAATCTATTGAACAAATGCCTCAGAACAAATTAGATAATCTCCGAAACGATATTAGTTACCATATAAGAGATGACTGTTGAACCAATATCAAAGTAAATTCTTTGAAATCATTCATAAATTATTTTCTGACCAGTATAATTTTCTTCGTGTGTGCATCACACCTCATGATGGTTTACCTCAGTTTTTATGATACGATATTTAGTACTCAAATCTTATATAATCATCATTATCAAATCTGTATATATGATAAATTTATATATATTTACATATTATTATTTAATTCGTGATAATATTGCCAAATTAAATATGTTAATTAACAAATTAAACTATTATTCATTATAATTATATTTTCATATATTAATTTAATATTAGTAATTAAGTCAGCATTACATTAACATCATTTTCAGTGTGAGTTTAATTATTTAATTCAACGATTGCAGAATTTTATTATCATGCAGATGTTCCATTGAAAGCTATCAATGTCAATGACACTACTAGTGTTTACCATGGACATTTTAGGTCAGACTAGTCGGACTAGTATAAGATTGAAGCGGAAGAGTGGAACATGTGGCGATATCTGCCGACATGGTTCACTTTTGTGGGCAAATCCATCGTTAATTAGAATGCATTCAGCGCCGAGCCGCGTTTAACACGATTACCATGAGGGATGTTTTCCAGATCACGGATCCGATTCAGAGTATCCAAAACAGATCTAATTCATCAGTCAGTCTGAGTTTGGAGACCAACCAAAACGACCAATTCGCGACCTCAAACACTCCAACCAACTACAGATATTAGCCAATAACGGTGGAGAAGATTTATTCAGAGTTATCAAACTCTGATGGATCGTCAAAAATTGCGCGACGCAACGCCAAACAACGCTTCTTGGCGTGGCGTAAGCGGTGAAACGAAATCAGAAGGTGGTTTCTCGCCTCCACAGGTGGATTGCCTCCCTGCGTACGTTGACGGAAATTTATCTTGTCTTTTGTTCTTGCGTCTCGCGCCGCCCGTCAGCACCGTTCTGGTTGGAAGGTTCGCCATATCCGTATCCACCGCGCTGGATTCCTCGAATTGATCTGCGTATCATGATTTGCCAATCAGTTGACATTACTTTTGACCATGGCACGCTGACCAGCGAAATCATCCGTATATCTCGGTATCAAGCTCAATTGCCAAAACGTTGTAAAATTCAGAATATAAGAGATGACATTGGCGTGGTAGCTAGATTATAGGTGATTCCAGCGGTGAGATCAGTTACTGATCGTTGGGATCTGAAGATTGGATTGGTAAATAATTATTTCTGTTTTTGAAAGATGGGATTTCATGGGTTTCTGACTGAAATCCGGGATAAAGTTGGCTCAAATCAATCATAGCGAAGACCGTAAGTCAATCTCATATCATGGACCATGCATCAAATAAAATGACATGGAACCCATACATCATACTCATCAAAATATAAATCAACTATATTTAATGGTTCAAAGGATTATTTCACTCTGATGGAACATGTCATTAATCGTTCAATATGTTTTCAAAAATGTGAATCAGAAAACCTGTGTGAGCTTTCTTCAGAAACCTCTAAGTGTTTACAAATGTTCTTAATTGCTCTTGTTTTGAAATAATGCCCTGATGGGATGAGCAGTGAATGAGTGGAGTCATCTCATTAGTTTTTCATGGGGTGCTCATATGATGACTACGATGAGTGATTCATGGATTCTACTCAGATATACATATCAAATTCTGTGGCATGAGATTCTCTTGACTCTCACATATGTATATAATGAAAATCATTTCCAAACAAAAGCTCATTTGTTTAATTGTGGACCAACCTCAAGATCTCAATGATTGGATAAAATTCTAAGGCTGAATTGGGTAATATAAATAATTCATGGACATCTGTTGTATGGGGATATTGAGACGATTTTTATACAATTCTTGGTTTTGAGTAAATTAAGAGGAAGTACAGATCAAGTTTTCAAAAAAGTCAATTGTTTTGGTTTCTTAACAGTTTTATTGTCATTACCTCCTTTTAAATGTTATAGATTTTATGAGTACATTGATAAACTATGTGACTCATCTTATAATATATTAATATATTAACAAAGTTTTAACATTGTTATTAGACATGAGAAATAACATAAATTATTTCTGTGGTGTGAATCTTGAGCACCTCTGGAATTATATATGGGTGTGGAGGACTCCTTAAATCTAATCCACTGAAACTTAGCCATCAGAAGCTTGTGGACGGGATCTCTGTTATCATTTTCAGTGCGATTTGAGCAAGATCTGTACCCGAGTGCAGGTGAACAGTAAATAAAAATGGTTTGAGAATCAGGATCATAGTCCGAGATCTAAGATTTTTCATCAACTACGGGAATACTTAGTTCTCTGTTTGGACCATCAGTTGAGTAAGTTGTTCAGTATTAAGCTAGGGTCAAACTAATGTAAGAAAATGAGTAAGAAACTGTTTGATAAAAGCGATGAGAAATAAACTAAGGTTCTATATGAAATGATCTTGAATATTATCATAAGATAATAAAGAGAAACATTTGTAGTGAGCAGTCGTTCTGTGTGATATTAGTTCCAGAATTCTGATCTCCATGTTTTCAAAAAAATCTGTTCTAGACAAATGTAGTGGTGGGTTTCTCCATCCACATTCTGATTATCTCTGTTTTCTTAGATTCTCTCAGATCAGGGATTGATATTCACTTTTAACAGAACTCAGATGGGTGTTTTCTTTTGGTGCTTTGCCATATTGTTTTATGTTGCTTGCATACGAGCTTCCGGGGGTGCCAGTTAAAACGGATCTGTTTCAATTATCTTTTCTCGAAATTAGAATAGATCAAAGCACCATGGTCGATCCCAAACTCTTCCGAGGATTGACCTCTAATCATCAGTGGAGGTTGAAATCATACTTAATTAATGATCAAACCATTCATTCAGTTCTTGACTTTCGTGAAGAGGATTTATCAAATAGAACTTTACAGC
This sequence comes from Tetrastigma voinierianum, assembly GCA_016808115.1. Classification (NCBI taxonomy): domain Eukaryota; kingdom Viridiplantae; phylum Streptophyta; class Magnoliopsida; order Vitales; family Vitaceae; genus Tetrastigma; species Tetrastigma voinierianum. Next base: position 76,657 of record JAEQBH010003964.1, read on the forward strand.
GCAAGGATCTATCTAGCAGAGTTGTATATACCAAAGAACAGGCCGTTACCGGGGATGTCTTCCATATTAATCATGGGAGGACACCATGATAAGAATAATGTGTAGATTATGACAGGTATCAAAAGTAGAATATTAGGATCAAATCAAATAAGCCCATAAATCTGAGTAAATTAACAATTAAATAATCCAGATATACTGGAAATATCTGGAAGATCAGTTCTAACTCAAGCGGTTCTCTAAGTGGTGGGTTCACTCAGAGATTAGATCATGATACAGCATTTCTCTAGATCTTGAATGGTACAGTAGGCTGGAATAGTAGAATTTGGGGTGTAAATTCATGGATCGGAGTAAGCGCTGAAAAGTGTTACAGTAGTGACGAAACAACGTAACATTGGAATCGATAAACAGCGAAAAAGAAAGAAATGGCTGTGCGATTACCGATGACGATGATAAAAAAGTAGAAATAAGAAAATAAGAAACCACGACTTTGTTAACATCGGGTTATATCTCAATCTGTGTTTTGAAGCTGTGTGAGTTGGATCATTGCGTATTATCAAGGTTTTCAGTGGACTGTCGAGTATGACTAAATGGACCATAGATGGCTTGGGCCCGATTCTTTGTCAGATTGATGTCGCTTCTGCGGCCAAATAGCTGGGCTCATCATGCCAGCGACCCAGTGATAAAGTTAAGCTGCATGTTTGTGGTTCATGTTATCACGTTATAATCTTATCATATATGCCAGTTTTGATTCGATGCAGCGTGATGTGCGACATCATGGCGCTATGAGCATCATTCTAGGTGCTTTGCGGTCTTAATGTTTGTTCGATAATGTGACATCAGGATCATTGCTGTTGCATGAACCGTCTGCACGCATTCCACTGGTGTACATCTGCGATCAGCGCGTGTCGGCCGCCATCAGCGAGCAAATAACCCCTCCATGGTACGCCCGATTTGTTAAATCAGCGATGCGTGGCGTTCACCATATCTTGTAGTGACATCTTTCGTCTTGGCGCAATTCCGTTTCACTCTCTACGATGTAGAAGCGTCTATACTCTTGCTGTGAGCCTGTTTCAATCTCTTATGGGTCATAGTGATCTTGGATCTGCGAACATCAATCTACTATCCGTTGTCTTAAACTGCTATAACTTGAGGCGGTAGCTCGCCATTTGTGCGACTATCAGTTGATCATGTGACATCTTCTATCTATTCTGACTTGAATAAGTGAGTTCAGACTACATCCGGTATGATATCATGCGACCTCTTTATCATTTCTTCAGTGAAGCAGATCCTGTGTAGAAGCTGATCTTCTATATGCGACATCTTCGAAACACAGTCTTCATGAGTGACTTTTGATGTGTGACAGCCTCTTGTGGTAATGTGGTTCATTCTGGCTTTCATCAGATGGTTTCTGAATCAATAAATCATCATCGCGACATGCCGTGCATCATTGGATTTCCGTGATCAACAATTTGGCGACCAGCCTCTTTGTGTTTAATCATCGATGTGGAGCGTCGATATCGCATCGCGACGGCCAGAAACGGATTCAAGATTAACTGTAGATTAGCGTTTATTCTGTGACCAAAGATTGTTTATTTTGTGACCTCTCATTCACTGTCGCGACATCAGTTTGTGTGTGATATCAGTCTTTGTCGACGTGATCTCATAACTCTTTGATTGCAACCAGGTATAACATCGCGTATGTGTAAACTCTTTGCGTCGATTAACATTCTTTGGTGTCCGACCTGAATTTGACATAAACCCAAACGTCATTGATCATTGATTCTTTTTCATTTTGCTGTATTGATACCTTTTATTACCACTTTATGTCATTTTCATATTTCTACTCACTTTTTATAATCATAGTTTTATGGTTCTGTATTTGTATATTAATTATTCATTTCTGCAGATGAAGTAAACGGAAAAATGTCTTGAATTGGCTCCAATAAAACTCCCCGAAGCTTAAATTTTTTTTTATCCTCAAACAAAGAAAAAGAAAGAGTGAACATTATGAAACTCAAATATTTCTCAGGACTTTTAAATGATTACATTCATAGTTTTGTTGATTATTACAATGCGAGGAGTATCTCAAAGTACTCTAACACAATTAAACTTCAGTCAGTTCAGTTGAATCTCTATCTTTATGTTCAAACACTAATATTGTTGAAGTGTTTTTCTGTTTCAATATACTCATTAGATCTGTTGAATAATGATTAAATTCCTTTCTCATTTATGGTGATCATTCTAATACAAAGTTCTTCCACAATTTTGATTAAAATTTCATTTCTTCCAAATTTAATAGACTTGTTTTTCCTCTCATTGAATCTATCCATAATGAGTTAAATTAAACACCTGGATGTTGATGGATATTTGGAATATATCAGTGAGAACTTGATTAATGGGTGGGATGGAGGAATTTTGAGTTGGATCATAGAACATTTTTCTCTTTATTCTACCGCCTATTGAGTTTCTCAGTAGCTCCACTGACTTCATGTTGGGATATCTATGGTTCTTGGTTTGGAGGCTGTCCTCTTTGCCATATTCTTGAGAGCTGCCAGTTGCCTATAAAGGATAGTACAAATGTTTGCTTTTTAGAGCTTTCAACATATAGCAGGTTTGGTTGCCTTTCCTGGGATGTGTGGTCTGGGTGATGAAACACCTTAGAACTTAATTGTTTCAAAGGTTGGGCCACAGATAAGATATCTCAGTATATATTTCTATACATTTTTCTGCTCTTGCATGCTGCTGTTCCCTTTTGAGTTTCTCAAAATATAGCTCCCAAACTGTTCTTTCTTCTCCTTTGATTACAGGTAATGTGGGATTTTCTTCTTGAAGGGTTAGATATATTAGATGATTGGGGTTTCCATTGATCTATTTTGAAAAAAATGGAAGCAGTGTAATTTTCTGGAACTCTTTTTGTATAGGCATATGAATAGGATATTCAACATGACAAAATATCAAAGAATGGCTGTCATCTTGTGTTGAATCACTAAGGATTTTATGATCAATAATCCTTCAAATTCTAAAGTCAGGATTGTCATTGTGACTTCATCATCAGAGTATCTTATTGTTTTTATTGTAGTGAATTAAATTGATGATATTCCATGGGTTTGCCAGTTTCTGTATTTCTTACATACCACGACTCAAAAATAATATTGTTTGTTCCAGCTCTGTTTATCATCACCTTCTCTAATAGGACTTTATCCAGTTCAATATCAATCATTTTTTACCTTACTTTTAATTATTCAGATCTTTATTTTTTGTCCTTATGCCAAATTTTCCCTCGTTTGACATACTCTCTATTCAGCTGTTCAAATTCAGATAATAATATCTATAAATGAGTTTTATTATGATTATTTTCCTCTTTTTTGATTTTCTAATCATTTAACCTAAACTCAACTGAGCATTGAGCAGTCAAATACAAATATGCATAACAATTCAATTTAACTTTCTGTTTTATTCCAGTTGATTTTCATTGTTGATTCTGATGTAAGGGAGGATGATGTGCGAAAGTTGACCGGAAGGGTCTATTATTTTTGGACAAAGTGACTTAAAAATATTAGGATCTGGTCTAAGATGTTCAAATAGTGAGAATGAAGGGAACTTCATTATGCCTCTTTTCTCTTATTAGTTTCCTCAAGAGCGTTATTAATGACAATCTCATTCAGAGGGATGACTTTCTATAATTCAGTGCAATAACGTGAACTTTTGACCGTCCATTTGTGTTCTCAGTTTATCGACTAGGTGAAAGATTGATGAATCAATCACATTTTAAGACATTATATATTTGGGATTGGAAGCCTCTAATAACTTTCATCTCTCTCAAGTCAGTTTGTTTTTCTATTCATAGTAAGAAGTTGTTTTAATATTTGAGAACATATCATCCAGATTTGGTGTAATATCATATCTGTATTCCTCTAATAATCTTTGGGGTTGGAACATCCTCAGATCAGTATACATTATCAGAGACATGAACTGGATTGAGTTTAGATAAAGATCAGATCTCTTTCATAATTTCTATCTTGAACTCCATCTCATGTTTGCTAAACTTGTTTTCCACCATCTTTATCTTTCACAAATTTGGGTTGATATTTATTGTATTATTATCTTCTTTGGATCTCCTTTCATTAACTCTTTTCTTTACCATTTTAATTATTCTTGTAGTGATCATATTGCTCAAGTCTTTTCTGCTTGTCTTCAGTTGCACCACTTTTTGGTTCATTCCTTCCTCTGTCTTCCTATTCTTTTGCACATCAGTGAGGCCTCATAATTTGTTATCTCTTGTAATACTCTTGACTTTTTCTCAGTGGAAATTTACCATTTATGGGGGACCAGGAGCAATGAGAGATTGGAAGAATATGGTATCAACTGTCTTTGCCATAATTATCTACGATATATAATCAATTATGATGATTGATGTCATGGTTATCGCTCCTTAGTGGTGGGCCTCAGGATCATCTTTGCCAGTTCTTGACAGGGTTCCTGTTATCTCAAAGCCTCCACTTCTCTCACAGTTTTGTGATTAAACATATAACTCTGTGGAAGGAGGTGACTCCTTGGGACTTCATGTGAGCTCCCAAACTCACTTTATCAGGCATGGCAGCGTGTGTTGTTGCAGGTGAGAAACTGGATATCTCTTGTTTCATGTGATACCATCTCAATGAATGGAGTTCATCAGATGGCCTCATATCATTAGTCTTATCCCTTTTAGTAGTAGCTCTGGTGATGACTTTGTGTTCTCTCATTTATTAGATGTTATGTTGTTGGGAACAACAGACGTGGAGTAAAACCATACACTTTGCCTTCTTGAAGTGAGACTACACATTGAGGTTCTGTGTAAACGCCAACTAGCTTACTGGATTCCTAATAGTGCCCCGTGGTCTGACTATAGACTTTAAATCTTCTCAAGATTGACTTCCAAAGACAACTGCCGATTTGGGCCAAGTGCATCAGTTATCTTATATGAAACAGTTGATCATTAGCCAGTATGGACCAGACTCCTCTCAACTTAAAGCAAACTCACCATCTTCCATTGCTGTAATTGGGACAAATCTCTCATGGGTGATGTTTGTATCATCTTTGCTTGTACTAGATGTATGAAGAACCTCTCCCATCACTCTATGTTTCTATCAATATCTTGAGAAGATCTGGGTTTTAGGATCATATCTGCTGTTAAATATGTAGTGTGTCCTTCATTGTGGAATAGAAGCTGTGTGGATCAAATCTTCTACTTCTTCTTCTAACACTTTCCTTTTCACTTATGTGGGGGATGACGAGACTTTAGGGGTGCTTGATAGCCTCTCTGCAAAACTTGTTTGTATTAATGAATCTCATCGCGTTTACCTCGCCAGTGAGTTTCTTCATATATACTGATTCATTCCCTCAGTATCTCATTGAGTTGAGACGATGTGATTCAACGATTGATAGAAAAGCTTTTGATGGTTGAAGATTTCATTGGATTTTCAGATTAGATTAGGAGGAAAATGAAATGCGAAATGATTATATGGTTAGTCAGAGATGATAAATGTCAGGGTTGCAAATTCAATCAAATAATTTTATTGAAGCTGATTAAAGTATTCAATTCATGACAATGCGACTTAGATTATATCATAGTTAGATCAGTCAAATTTAGACTTTTAAGATGATAGTTAAACGTCATCTATTTTGCATTTATCTTAAGCGTTATGCCAGAGATCATGCGAGCATATGGGATTTAGAGATCGTGGATATGTAAATTCTTCTCAAATTGAAACTAATTCAACATGTGACATCTTGGTGATGTGACCTCCAGATCTCACTACTCACCATATGGATTGCTTTACAGCTGTCCATTGTCCAGTGACATAACATGGTTAGCTGTCATTGCGACCATAACATACCAATTGTGACCCTAAAACCTTGTTCAATGAGATTCACCAAACTTTTGGTACATTATCTTTGTTAACATCTTGAGACCTGTTGGGCGTGATTTATTCAATTGATTCAATCTATCTGGATTGGATTAAGAAGGATTGCTCCACCTTTATGTGTTAAGAGCTCTATAGTTATGGACATCATTTTATAGATTGTTTGTATTATGTCTTGAACATGGGAGAATCCATACAATAATCTTTGGAAAGTTCTGGGTTAAAAATCACAAATAGTTTCTAATATGAAAAATTTAAAATCATCATGCAGGAAAACAAATTGACTCTGTTAATGACATTAAAGAAAAATAGGTTCAAGGTAAATGGTATGATTAAGTCCTCTAGAGTTTGCACCTCCATTCAGCTTTGCTGAATTTGGATCTTAGTGGGTTTAACGTGTAGTACTTCTTCTTTTTCCTTAAGAACCGAGTTGGAGTTCTTCAACTTCCTCCTCCTGTTGAGGTAATGCTGCCTTTGTCCGTGACCTTGAATTCTTCACGATGCGATCTTGATTATCAGCACTCCAAATGTAGTACTTGATACTCACGTGTATGGCAAGCTCCGAGTTAGTTTTAATTTCCACTGGAAATAATTTGATCCCCAGAGTTAAACATGAGAACCTGTTCCCTGTTACGAACTCTTTTCTCGAATTCTCACGATCATGCCATTTCTTTGTTTATCTTTGTATATTCGAGCATTGTCATAAGCTTCATTTCTTAGTTCTTCCAGTCGACAGGTTGGAGGCAGTCTCTCTTCCTTTGCGACATAAGTGAAGTTTAACTTCTTGATGGCCCATTGCCTTGTGTATTTATTTAATTGAGAGGTAGATGACATGGTTTGCAGAAAACAACTGTATGGGGACATTCGATGGGAGTTTTGTATGCGATCCACGTAGGCGAAAGTCGTCATCAAGTTTGGAAGACCAATCCTTCCTGCTTGAGCTCACCGTCTTTTCAAGTATTCTTTTGATCTCCCTGTTGGAAATTTACGCTTGTCCATTAGTGCAGGGGATGATAATTAAACTCATTATATGCTTGATCCATGCTCTGCTCATGAGTTTGCGAAATATTTTGTTAAAAATGGGTTCCCCCATCATAATAATGGTTGCAGGGTTCCCGAGCACACTTTCAAAAATAATATTCTTTTACGAAAACTGTGTGTTAGCATCATTCCTCGAATGACTGCTTCCACCCATTTGGAGACACATAATCTACGCTGCGGTATATAAATGTTTCCAAATGATGATAAGGAAAGGGTCTAATAAAATCTATTCCCCCGAACATCAAGACTATATCACCATAAATACTACCTAGGGGCATTTCATTCCTAGCTGGCGATATTTCCAATCCTTTGGCATCGATCGCACAATTTCACCCATTCTGCACAATCTACGAAGATAGTGGGCGATAAAACACGATTGGAGTATCTTGTGAGCATTCTTTCTCACGAAAAGTGTCCCAATATAGTGATGTGGCATTCATTTAAAATGTTGCCCTTGTTCACCTTCGGCACACATCTTCTTATTATCATGTCGGCACCTCTCTTGAATAATAGTGGATCATCCCAGATATAATATGCGCTCTCCAGGTTCTGAGTTTTCTCATACGTTGGTATTTGGTCTGAAGGCATTACTCCTGAAGCGAGGATAATTCCACAATATCGATACCATGGAAGTTGGAAGGAAACCTTAAGCGATTGTCATATGGGAAGTTCTGCGAGTGGCGCATTGTCTTCTTCATCAGCATTCCTTTCTACTGCGGGCGGTGGTCGTATCACATTGTCATCACTTTTTATCCTTTATTTCAAATGTCGAGCTCTTGCAGCAATGGCACCCGTCTTATCAATCTTGGCAGCTTCCTTTTCGACATCAAGTATTTGATTCTTTGCATGATACGTGTGAATTACCACATAGGATCCCAAAATGTATTGCCCTAAATTTATCCGCAAACAAATACTATAGCTAGCATCTCCTTTTCGGTTGTTGAGTAGTTCTCTTGTGCTTCATTGAAGATGCTACTTAGCATAGTATATGACCACGAATACTTTCACCAGCTTTCTTTGCCCCCGACCACGGCTCCATAGCGAAATCGCGGCATCACACATTATTTCAAATCCACGATTCCGTGCAGTGCGGCCATTATAGGTGCGCAGCGCAATCGATCTTGATTTCATGAAAGCATCCTTGAGAATCATCGAAATTGAACCTTGTAATCGCTTTTCGATGTCACGCATAGTGGTCTGGTTATTTTTGAAAAGTCTTTGATGAATCTCTGTAAAATCGACATGCCCCGAGAAACTTCTTGCTCGCTTTGCTGGCGGTAGGTGGTGCGAGAGTCTTGATAATGGATACTTTGGTGGTCGACTTCTGGTCAGATTGCGAGTACATGCTGAGAACAATACCTTACAATTACGTAAAATGGCATTTTCTCTGGTCGATTAACTAAGCTGTTTTGTCTTGGCATCTTTGAAGTCTTATTTCAGTTGTTTAAACATTGATCAAAGGCTGGATCCATACGATAAAATCATCCATGAAAATCTCCATCACTTCTTGACGAATCACGAAATAGACGTAAATGCAGCATACGGGAATGTAGGCAGGGCGTCACGTAGCAAATGGCATCATAGCAAAGGTACCATAAGGGCATGTGAGCGTGGTCTTCTCTTGATCCTCACAGTGCAATAGCAATACGATTGTACCACAGTACCCATCCGAGGAAAATAAGGAAGTGAGGGTGTCACGCTTCTTTATCCGACATTTGATCAATGAAGGCAAAGGAAAATGATCTTTTCTGGTTGCTGTATTCAACTTCCTGTAATCAATACATACCCTCCATCTACATCCTTTGTTCTTGTTGGAATCAATTCATTTTTCATTCGATCCACAGTGACTCAGCTTTCTTTGGAACCACATGGGTAGGCTCACCCAGGAATTTATACGAAATAAGTAGATAAAACCGGCATTAATGATTTGAGTACCTCACTTCGACTACTTCTTTCATCTTTGGATTCGGTCTTCTCACGTGTTCTCTGAGGATGGTTTGAAGTCTGCTTCGACGAATCTTATGCATCTGTTGTTGGACTAATACCCTTCAGTTCCTCAATGGACCAAGCTAAAGATTCCTTATGCTTCTTAATATTTTCAGCGATCTTTGTTCGGCATCAGTGCACAGGTGAAAATAATCTTTGAGTTTTTCTTGGTAATTCTAAGTAGGCATACTTTAAATGACATAGCGACTCTTTCAAAACTAGCCGCCTGTCTTGGTCTCTTGATGATTTTCCTCTTTCACTATTTTCCCCATTATCTTTTACGTTTGTCTTGAGTTCGGCAGTTTCTATAGATTGGCTGGCGTATGGAAGTCGAGAATAGATAACGGTATGCGGGAATTCTGTCTCTTTCTAGGTGATAAGCGGAGTGTACAATCATTTATAACATCTGAGTTGGAGAGTAGAGACAAAATCGGCTGCATTCTTGACCTTCCTTGTCACTATCTGCTCTTTTGTCATGCGCAGTCAAGTTAAAATGTGACTTCTTCTCCCGACCCTCGAGATGGAACTCCTTTTACGCATGTCAATCGGGCGACTCCGGTGAAGTAGGAATGGTCTTCTAATAGTGAAATTTTCATTGAATCTTCTTCCGTGTCGGAATGATGAAGTCTACGGGAATCTGAGCTTCCAGTGTTTGACAGCCACATCTTGATGACCCCTTACGGTTTCACCATTGATAAATGCGCCATTTGTAGAGTACTTGAGTTGTGGGAGTAAAGCTCCTGACTAATTTCTTGGCAGCAGAGGCATCGAGATTGATACTAGCTCTGAGTCACGAAGAGCTTCACCGGAATTCAGGTCCTCCAACTGATACAAGGAATTGTGAAGAGCTTCTGGGTCTTTCATCTTTGCGGTAGTTCTTTCCACGATTCACGCTATGATGGCGGTGAATTCACTATTCCTTCTTCTTATTTTTCTTTTCTTGCTCGATGTCCTTGAGGAAATTTTGCATAAGTGGCATCCCGAGTCACCACTTCGATAAAGGCATCTTGATCTACAGCACGGAGGTTCGAGAACCTTGCGAGCCTCCTCCATCTTTGATTTACGCGGTCTTTGTGGAAATGGGATTTGCAACGAGCTTTGATCCTTGGATGTTCTTCCTTTACCTCCTTCTTTATCATTCTCCATTGTCGCTACCCCTTACGGTATTGCTGCTGCTTGTTCTTGTCATCTTTTCTTTTCCTCTCTTCTAACTCCTTCCCTCCTAAGGCCCACTTGCGGCCATGCGGTCTTTTGGGTTCCTTCCTTGTATCACTTGGGAAGGCATCTTTCCTCTGGCTTTGCAGGGTTAGGGCAAGCTGCCCTACTTGTGTCTCCCGGGTTCTTCGGGGATCATTGGTAGTGTTACGAAAATTTGAAATTGGTAGCGGCTGCTTCCACGATTCCAATTGTTCATGGAGATTCAACTTGACTTTATTGTCCCCATGCGTGCGGCATCATTCACCAAAGCTAGGGCCCTCCCTCACATGCACAGTATTCGATCTGTGCTCATTTCACTGTCTGTTCTTCTTCACTTTGGAACCTAGGTGGCTCTTGATACCATGATGAGGTTAATCCCTGCTGGCCTTGAGGAAGCCCCCCTCCATATCAGAGTTCTCATGGTTCTGAGTCTTTGGGTGATAATGTCTTGGAAGGTTAGGATTGGGTTTAAAATGATAAGCTCTTGGCTCACTTACATAATTGACCTCTGCCGGACTCATAGAATTCTTGATTTACCCTCTCGGCACTTCCTGTCGTGCTCCGCTCGGTGCTCCTATTTCATGAAGCGGTGTGTGTCTTTCTTTCTTGCTTGTCTAACTGTGCATAATGGCATCGGCAGCTCCATGGCTCATCTTGCTCGACTCCATGATTCCCTTTCCTCTGCTGTTTCCTCTTGAAGCTGGAAGGGTTTTCTGTCATTACATTTGGCAGGATCTTCAATCAGCTCCTTTGCCTCTTCAGCACTTTCTTTTGGAATGCTCCAGCGCGTAAACATCGATGATCCCTTTTGATACTCTCATTCGTGGCATGATATACAATGTCCATTTAGTCTTGGTCCTATCCCGGCATTGGGCGTCTTACCGGCAACCGTTTGAATCTTTACGAAGCTACATACGGGCTTTCATCTTCCCCTATTTGGAGTTCTGATGATTTCCGCTGCTACGTGGTTGGGGGTGCGGAAGAATCTACCTAAGTAGGCTTCAACTAACTCCTCCCAGTATCACGCAGAGCCATAAGGTAATGATTCATACCATGTAGGCTGGCTGTATCTCTTAAGGAGAATGAATAGTGCGGTTTATGACACGGTCTCTCACCACAGATTCGGCAAATTATTAGCCATCTGAGAATCTTCAGTGTTCGTTTGGATCTTGATTAGGATGACCCCATTGGCGATCTTCTTTGGACCATTATGTCAGTCTTGGCTTCAATTCAAAATTATTAGCGTCAGCTGAAATTGTCGATGGCGAGTATTCTTCTGTATAAATTGGTCTCCCGAAATCCTCCATTGTCCCGGTGGTAGAGGCCTTCTAGCTCTTACGTATGAATTTCAACACGATCCTGCCTTTCTTCTTCATGGATTTGAGTTTTACGCCTTCTTGAAATTCTTCCCTCGAACTTAGCGTCCTTTCTATTTACGTGTCCGGTAGGTGAGATCGGTGTTTGGCTCACATGCATCAAAGTTTTTAAAGCAAAACACACTTCCATTAATAAGATTAAATTAAATTATCATAAATATTGATGTGTTTCGGTTAAATGTTAGTGGCCAAACTGAACCACTGCTTGAAAATCTATTTTTGTTCTTTTTTTTTTTTTTTTTTTTTTTTTTTAAGCGCTCCCGAATTAGTATTTCCTTCTTTCATCGAATATTGATTTACTTAAATTCTTCGATCCCCGACGGCGCCGCCAAAACTTGTTGACTCTCAGAAACACTATACAAATTTATATATAGATTGTGCAGAGGACTATTGTCTAATCCTGGAAACTTCGCCATAAGAGCATTTGAGGCAGCGGGATCTCTATAATTTATCGTTCAGATTTGGTTTAGAAACGAGGAAATACACTTTGCGAGTGCACGGTCGACAAGTAATAAAATGGATTTAAGTCCGGATATCGATCCTGAGATCTGAGAAATTTTCATCAACTACGGACTACTTGAGATTCATACTATTTGGGTATGAGTTGATAACGGTGTTCGGCGTAAAAGTTTAGAATTAAACTAATCGCGAAAATGAAAATTAGGAAATAAGCGAAAATAAAGCGAATGAAAGTAAAACTAAAGTTACATAACGAGAAATGAATCTTGAATAATTATCATAAAGGGGCACATAAGAAGCTGAGTTTGTAGTGAACTGATCAATTCTGTAGTGAGTATTGATTTTTTTCTGATTATCTCAATTTCAAAAAAATTTGTCCAGAAGCGATGTGGTGCAGTGGATTTCTCCACCTCCACATTTTAGTTATCTCATTTTTCTGATTCTCTCGAGATTCACGGGGATTTAGATAACTACTTTTAACATGAACTACGAATCTGGGTATTTTCACTGGGTACTTCATGCCCATTTTATGAATTTGTACACCTTAGCTTCGAGTTATCGGTCGACAAGGATATCTGATTTCCAAATTACTCTTCCTCGAGATTAGAATGATCAATACTCGCAGTTAGATCTCATTCTTTGCAGAGTTGGCCTCGCTATCAGTTAAGGTGAAATCTCACGCTTGTTAAATAGATAAGTCGTTCAATAGTTTCTTGACTTCAAAGTGAGAAGAGGATTTATCTAAGTGAACTTGCAAGCGCGAAAAGGATCACCCCAATAGCGAGGTTAGTATACCTTGAAGAACTAGACGTTACCCACGAGTTGTCTTCCTGTGTCCTTTCGAGGAGGACTTCCTTGAAACGAGGGTAATGAAAGCGATTCTTAGCGGGTATAGGAAGCGATATTCGGATCAAAATCAATAAACACAATCGAAATGAAATTCATAAATTGAAATAATCAAAGTCTTTGGAAAATACTACAGAAAGATCAATTCTAACTAAAGCGTTCCTCTAAATGGAAGGTAGTTCCTCAGTGCGAATCACACGTCTGACATTCCTGCGATCATAAGAATGAGCTATGAATGGAGCTGGAACAATCGAATTTGTTATGCAGAAATTCCACATACGTTCAGTAGTAACGAAAAGAAATTGATTTCAGCATTCGACCGGCTTAACGATAACATTCGAGATCAACAAGCAAGCGAAAAGAAAGAAAAAAAGAAAATCTGAAACAATGCATTCTAAAATGGCGAAAATGAAAAATAAAAGAAAAATAAAAAGAAAATAAAAAGAAAAAAATAAAGAAAGGAAGGAAATGAGCTTTCGACTATCCGGACCTCTCGTCGTGGCGTAATTTGCCTTCATGAGTTGGATAAACTGCGTATTCCCAGGGTTTTCCAATTGGGCTAATCCCCAATGTGAAGCTGCTTTGTGGATTTTAGGTAGCCGGGGCCCGAGTTCTTTGCTCAGGTCGGAGTCATCACTTCTCTTGTCGCGACAGACTCATGTCGCGACATTGACTAAAGTTGATCCGCTCACATGAGCGTTCGTTCATGTTGTCCACGACCGATCTTATGCCCTTGTAAGTTTCAGTTGATCGCTTGTGATGTCGCGACATCATGGCCTTGTCGCGACATCCATTCTAGTCCTTTGGGTCTTGATGGTTTGTTCACGATGTCGCGACATCAGGATATTTAACTCAGCGACATCGGGATGTTGTCAGCGACATGGGCTCCGTCTCTTGCACCCTTCCGCTAGTTGTCGCTGATGTCGCGACATCAGCCTTGCGTGTGACATCGACTTACTCCATGTTACGCGATTTGGTCATTCATGATGTCGCGACCTCTATCTTGTCGTGACATCTTCTGTTTTTTTTTTTTTTTTTTTGTCTTAATTTGGTCTCAATTTCACCTCTCTGATGTCGCGGCGTCCCATATCTTTGCCATTGACCTCATTTCGAGTCATCTGCGAGTCCTTAGGTCGCCGGATCTTCGCGACATCAATCTCTGTCCGCGGCAATGCGTCTTAAGCTGCCCATGCTTATTTGGTGGCTCACATTTGTCGTGACATCGGATTGATGTCGACGCCGCTTTATACCGCTGCGACTTTGATCACAGTCGTTCACGATTGTCCGCGACGCCGATATCTTGACCTCGCGCATGAAACTTCACCTTCCGCGGCGAATTACATGTCAGCGACGATCTTATGCGGCGTAACCGCTTGCAATCTTCACTTGATGGCTTTTGATGTCATTAACCGCCCTCTTATCATTAATGACCCGGTTCATTTCGCCGGCTTTCATCGATGGTTCCTGATGTCGCGACATCAATCTCTTGTCGCGACATCTTGTCACATCATTTGCAGATTTCAACTGGTCTTTAGATTTCGTGACTTAAGCCTCTTGTCGTGACATCATCAATGTCGCGACATCAATCTCACGTCGCGACATCGACTTAAGTTCCGGTAGCTTCATCAGTCCAAACCTCTCATAGCTTAAAAAGGTGTTTCTGTTGTCATGACCTCTCATCCTTGTCACGACATCAATTGTTGTCATGACCTCGAATCTTTGTCGGCCTGAAGTCGTTCTCTTAGCTCGATTACCATGGTGCTATCACGTACTTCTTGTCGCTACACGCATCGAAATTCCTTTAATTCTTTTGGTGTCACGACCGCCGAGTGTTGTGTCAACCCCAGCTGCATCGATGAATCAGCCAGGTTCTTTTCATTTTTGCTGCGCCATTCATTGCACTTTCTTCCACTTATTCTTTGTATTTTTCTACTTTCTCTCTCTCTTCCTGCTAATAACAATTTGGTGAGTTTCTTCATATTCGTATATTAAATTTTATTCATTCCCAAGTAAGAAAATAGAGCAGAAAAATGTACTAAAAAATAGATGACTTTAAGCTCATCAATGGGCTAATATAAAATCAATGGTCAAGATCTTGGAATTGCCGTAGCATATCCACCACGAATAACATAACATGTTATTCAATCAAGCGATAACATATTCACACTCGAGGCCACACACCTGACCGGTCCACGGTCGGTTGGCGTGAAGCCGCCTCTAGGGATTTAGCTTCCCTCGGTCAAAATCTTTTGGGCCAGAAAACACGACCATCGAGCCTCGAGATATACTTTATCCATTAAGATGGCTCTTAGAGCGAAGAATAAAACAAGTGGGAGGAAATACACCTCTCGGGTTACTTGAAACTTCTGATACCGATGCTGCAGAGTAGCCCTTGCAGCATAGACCAACTTTGCTTCTTGGCTTCTTAGGGTCGCTTGATCCAAATCAGGAAATCTAGAGAGAGTTAGACACTCTGCAAAAACGCCTGTATGGCACACTTTCCTTTTTCCCTCTCTTTTTCCCCCATCACAAATCAGGTTGGTCGAGTTAGATTCGAGAGAATTGTCCTCTCGTACCTGTGTCGACATCCCATTGGTTGACTTGGATTTTACCTCATCCCTTATCCATATAACATAGATTTCCACCCAATGACATGATGCCACATGTCT
Source organism: Tetrastigma voinierianum (assembly GCA_016808115.1). Lineage (NCBI taxonomy): Eukaryota > Viridiplantae > Streptophyta > Magnoliopsida > Vitales > Vitaceae > Tetrastigma > Tetrastigma voinierianum. Next base: position 92,134 of record JAEQBH010003964.1, read on the forward strand.
TTCATGGGTCCCATTTGAGTTCATGTTTGACTCATACTGCACATGACACGTGGCACCTCTTGAGCCACTCCTGATATTGCCATGTGTCACTTCCACTCCGGTGCCTCGGCGATGAAAATCTTATTGTCTCGGAATTCAACGAAATTCGTCTGAGTAACTAGATTTCGCAAGATATTCAACGGTGAGAGTTCGTTTAGTCATCAGAGATCTAGAAAATTCCAGTTTTGACTGAAATTACCATTTTACCATTTTTCAGAAAATTAGAATTTTCTCGGGTTTTACATAAATATATTAAGAAATAAAGGTTAAGTCGGTTTGTTTGTGTAACGATGAGACAACTTTATTACTATGATAAAATGGAAAGTATTTGAATAATACATGTATAACATTTTAACAAATTTACAAGAAATTAAAATGATAAAATTATTATGATAATCAATTTATTATTATTATTCTTACAAAAAATAATTATTATAATTGTTTATTGATTTTATTTAACTAAAATAAAATATACAAAAATAATAATTTAAAAATAAATTGATTAATGAAACCAAAATTAAATATTCAGTGTCTTTAAAATATTTTGAAAGATTTTGTGCAAACTCTACAATATGGCTTTTCTAAATATAAAAAGCAAAATATTTTGATTTTTGTGTAAAAAATCATATATAAGTTATGAAAAAATTAAAAAAAAAAAAAAATCTAAAGTTTGAAAGTAAATTACTTTTAGAAAAAACGGTCCCTAACTTTCAGTTCATATATTTTTGTATTGATTGGATGATTATTTAAGTTTAAACCTTTTTTATACACCTAAACACTTTATTCAACCTATTTTAGAATCACTAAACTCATTAGTTATCATATTATATCTTGCATGCTTTGGAAAGTCTATTTATCTCATTAAATTAAAAAAAAAAAAAATTAAACAATAATGTTATAAGCAAGGAGTAGTAATTTTGGATTTAATTCATTCGAGTTTAGATCAATTTTAAAATCAAATATGCGTTCCTAAATATAATGTTTTCCTTTCAAAAAAAAAATAATATAATGTTTTAACTTTTGCTTAGTTTAAATCTATCTGTCTCTAAATTTTTAGTTTTGTTTGTTGATATCTATTTTTGTATTATTTATGAAATAATAAAGTCTTTAATGAATTCCATATATTAAGTTGTATTTTGAATTTTATTTGTTCAATAGAAAAGGTCACTATCATGTCGTTACACGTGATAACAAAATTAAAGAAAAATCATTCAAAATGAATTTTAGTGTAATTTTTTAATATTAATTGTATCAGTTCTAAATTCTATGATATCTAGCACTAATGAATCCGATTTCTGTTTTCAAATTATTTTTAAAGTTAATAAACATTATGTATATATCTTACTAGTGGTTCTTGATTTGAAATATATTGTACCATAATATATGATAATATATAAGGGTATATATGGGATATATATATATATATATATATATATATATATATATATATATATATATATATATATATATTATTTTTATTTACTTTTCTAAGTAGTTATTCTTTTTAATTTTTCAAAATAATTTGGTTTGGAAGCCAAAAATAATAATAATATCCTTCAACTATGACTCAAGTGTCAACTTAAATCGTTCAACTAATTTATTATTTTTTGTTATTTTTGCCTTTCTCACATAATAGCTAATGGAGACACATTTTCAACTATTTAAGCCACATGACACTTTACAAAAAAAAAAAAAAAATGATAGGGTCACACTTTAGGACATGAGTAGGGACGACACAGGCGCCGTGCACGCTCGCCGTCCTAACGGGACAGGTATAGACCTGCCTTTACCCAAGCTGCGCATGTGCCTTTGGTAGCCTTTTAAAAACCCTAGTCGTTCGGGCGGAACTGACTGGCTCAACCCAACTCTGCCCCACCTGCATAATATTTGCAAAATTGCCCTTTAGGTATTTAAAGGCACCATTTAGCAAACCCTAATCATTCATCGCAGATCATCCTCGTCAGGAATCCTTCCAACAAACAACTCACTTTGATTCCTTCTTCACTCTCTCCTTCAATCATCCCTCGCTAGGCTCTTCGCGCCACCACCATCATCATCCTCTTCCTTTTCTCCTCGTCATGTGATATTTTAGCAAACCTCAATCAACTCCTTTGGTTGGATCTTTGCAGCTGCAAATGGATATGGACATGGTGTTAGAAGAAAAAGGGCCTTCAGTTATGCATTTTTTGTTTGTCTTCTATTCATTTTTCTTTTTGTTATTTTTCAAGTTGTTGATTGTTAGTAATGAGAGTATTTGAGTTAGTGTCATTGAGCCTGTTATTTCACTCACATACCAGTATGACTATGAGAACATAACAAAAAATGAATAAAATTGTAATGCAATAAAATGGAACTTGTTTGCATAAATTAGAAACTGATCAAGTCTTGTGTTGGACATAATTTCCTTAAGACAATTTATTGCCCTGAAAACTTTTTCTCTATTCCTAAATGCTTGAATGTGTGTCCTATTTATGTACTTACCATGATCGTTTTGCATACCATGAAGCTTGTCGTGGTTCGTGTGGGAGTAAAGATGCCTGGCCCGGGCCACTTCAAGTGCTTCTCCAAACGACAAATTGCTTTAGGGCCTGAAAATATATAAGGCCACGCTCCACAAAGATAGGCCGGCCAAATCACACTCACCCCAAAGTAGGCTGCAGCAAGGTGGGTGAAACCAAGAATGCCAGGTCCTCCCCTTCCACAAAACTGGGGTGCCCCTTAGGGCCCAAACCCCATTACAAGGTAGGTGTATATATACTCTTTAAAAGTCTTGTTCCCATTCGATGTGGGACACAAGCTTTTTTCACAAGCTTAAAGCTTTTGTTACCATAAGCAAGTGGTGATGTTTGGAGGCAATTTCTAATTCACTCCTTAATGGTTTTGAACAACTCGATATATAATCTTCATCTCCTCATGGAGGAGAACACATTCCTGCCGGACCCACTACAAAGAGCGGTGGACCTACCTTTAATTTTAGCTCGAAGATGGTCTAATTTATTATGCTCTAAACCTTATTTTTTCCAACAAATCATCTATTCTTTTGGCATTTCTCTTTTAAGCCCCATTTAAGGGCATGAATAAAAACCCTTTTTGGTGTGAAAAGCTCCAAAAAATTTTGTGCTCACTACTTGTTCGATAAAATTCCTCTAGAAGAACTTATTTTCAATTTAATTTGATTTTTTAGCTTGGTTGCATCAGTCATGTTCTTAGTGAACCAACAAAGTCCTTCTTACAAGTAATGAAGATGATGGGTGGTGTGTGTGTTGGGTTTATGTGTCAATGCTTTTTTTTTTTCTCTTTGTGATTTAATGTTAGGTTTGAGTGAAAAATGATAAGAATCAAGAGCTTTGTTCATATGTGTTATGTTTGATACTGTTAAAAATTGAATTTGTTAAAAATGATTAAGTTTCAAGCTTTGTTCTTACAAGCTGATCGGTATCTAATTTGCTGTATTTTATGATTTTTTTTTAATGGCAAATGGGCGGTGGACGTGGGTCGATTTTAAGATTTTATTTATGTCGCCAGATTGGGATCCACCCCATCCCCGGGTTTGGGATCTGCACTGAAATCATAAAAAGTCGACTCGAACAGACGGGGGTGACCCATCTCGAACCTGCCCCGTTGCCATCCCTAGACATGTGAAAGTCGTGAAATTCATGATATATAGTAAAGTAATAAATTTTAATTTTTCCGTATGAAATTAGTTATGAATACCATAGTATAATTCAAGATACTTGTAATTATTTATTATTATTTATTTTTAAAACATATTAAAAAGTTAAAGAAAATATTTTTCTAATATTTAGTTTCACAAAAAAATTAAAGAAATTAAAATTTATTGAATCAAGGAGCATATTTTAAAATAATTAATAATTATATATATATATATATATATATATAAAGTATATATATGTGACGCCAACCTCGTGGGTCCTGCTGACAACCTCATTAATCCATGGAATACTGTGATGTCGAGTAACCTCGACACCACACCACTCTGTCCCCTTCCGGATCCATGATTTAATCTAAAATCGCAGCAGAGTCTCCTTTATACAGGGAGCTCTACCCAAAATACAACCTGTACAATTACATGACAACATGACCCAATATTATACAACGACCACACCGAGTACCACATACAAGTAAAAATGGCCACGTAAGGCCCATTTATTCATAATCAAACATATAAGCACAAGACTGTAAAACCATAGTCCATAAGAGTTTAAATTACTTCACTCTTATACAAATAAATACAACCCATATATATTTACAAAATATATATCAAAGCCACAATCCGGCTTTCTTCTCAATCCCGACCTCTAAGGAGCGCCGTCCATTGGTAACTGTCTTGCACCTGAAATGTGGTCCCACTACGGGGTGAGCATGTTGCGATATTGGATTAATAGTCAAAGATTCTCTATTGTAATTCTTTCCTACATTATTATTCTCTTCTCTTTAGGTATAAGTAACTAATTATAGGAAACTATTATATTCTTCCTAGTTTAGAGATATTTCCTTCGTTAGGCAAATAACTTAATTATAGGAATAGCGCTTTGATCGCAGATCTCATTTTTCTCTATAAATATGTACATAAAGATACATAATTATTATGAATAAAAATATTCTTCTCTATTTTACAAGTTGGTATCGTGAGCCACGAAACTCTAAATCATTCTTTTGAATCCTTAAACCATGAGCAAGCAAGTCATATTCTGAAACATCATTTCAACAACGCAATTTCATCATTATTCAACATGAAGGTTCACTATTAAATTCAGAATTGTATTGAATGTGAGATCAACATAGATCTGTGGTCCTTCAAATGCTGGGATGCAAATTGGTTTAGAAGAGAAACTCTCCTTCATTATTTCAGGTACATCGCGCCACCTAAGGAGAAAGATGTGGGAAGGTTATGAAGTGCGGTATTCGTGACAATCAAAAGGTCAAAAGATGGCGATGTAAGCCTATGTCCCTGTGAGATTATGAAGCTGATATTACTTTACCTACCAAGATGAGATATTTGGAAAGCTCACCTAAAGCCTTTTTATGATAGATGGAGCGGATGAATTACAAGTTTACCTCGTGAGCTAGAGGGCTTTTCTCCATAACAAAATGGTAGACCACTCTATATTATAGAGAACTCGACCGAAATCTTCAAAGTGAGTCGATCGCGGATAAGTTGGTCATATGGATGAGACAGACATTGTATCCCATCGTAAATCGCTCAAATAAAAAGGGTGCATATCTTTTCATTGATTAGAGGGTGATTTTGAGCAAGTGCGCTGGGCTAAATCTCGAGGAAGGATCTCATCCCTTGAATTAGAAGAGTGTTATGCCCTAGTTCACCGCGAAGATGTTCGACGCGGGGTGATGAACAGACAATTGGAAAATTATGAAGCTTCATCCATGGTGACTTGGAATCGATCTAATCAAAACCGGTACCCTCAACACCAGCAAGACTAATAAAGGCCCATCCATCCTAAGACTCACACATGCGTACGTCCATCATGTGGCTGTCTGTCTGAACCAACTAACAAGAGGTCAGTTGTGCGCAATCCCAGGTGGAGTAATTCCGGTCAGAATCGTTAACGCGACCCCAAAGAAGAATCTGCAGCGCCCCAACGTCGCAATGCCGGAAACAAAAATGACGCAGAGCGATAACGTGCCGAAGTCCTGAGTCAGCGTCATGCGTGCCGAGCGGTAAAGCTAAATATTTCACCGTTTCATTATGGCGATGGTCGCCGCTCCGTACGCTGAACAGCATATTAATGGATTCCAGAGCCGCTTCGCTCCCAAATTTTCCTCGCCGTACCTTGGCTTCCACCGCCAACGTCTTGTTCCCGGATTATCGTAGCGATCCCTCGCCTCGTCATCACCTCGGTCCTGATTCTGCTTTGCCAGCCCTCTGAATCAGTGGTCTTTGCTGTTCCTCGTCAATCATCTTCCTTAGCTTCAAAGTCGTGCCACTGCCTGAACCTTGTGGCTAAGACATCCTGACAGCAAAACTAATGAAACAAAAAGAAGCTTAGAAGAGCGGCTGAGCCGAGACTGGCAAACTAAAACAAGATGAGTTGCCAAAGAGCCCAAAGAATAGTCTAAAAAAAGTAAAGTCAGTGAAGGTGTTGCGGTGTCTATTTTTCAGGCCTGTTTCTCAAGCCATATGAAAGAAATATTTCCTAAGTTTGCTCGTAAACTCGATGCTCTAGCTCAAATGAGCTGCATTCCAAAAAGTCATCGTGTTTCGGAAGCCTACGGTCTCGAATGAAAAGCTCGGTTCCTTTCAGCATCAAAGTATTTCGATGTCAAAGCCCACCAAACCTTCGTCGACGCGGACCGTTGATCATTGTTTTCTGATCGGCGATCCAATGCATGACCGCAGGCCGACAGCTCCGCGCGAAGCAACCGCCAGCTCGCGTCTTCATAAACGAGCCAGGTCGCGCGAGCGGAACGCGCCAGCCAGCTCACAAAGAGCAACGGAGTAGTCACCTGAAGCCTCGAATGGCTTTTATCAGCCCGCGAACCGATTCATCAACCGAATAACTGACGCGTTCCGCTCAACTGTGGCGGCTGAAAACGCCACTCATCGAAGCCAAACGCGTTTCGCCGACAGCTACAAAGGTACCTTTAGTCCTGTCGGCGCCATACTGGCCCCAACGATACCGAACGGCCCGAGTGGCCTTCCGCTGATTACGACTTCGACGCACTGATCTGAGCGCTCGTTTGAAATAAACAGTTAATCCGGGGTTTGAACCAAACCTTGAACCTTCATGTCCCTGGTCGTAAAAGGTTTCGTATATTCATAAACAATGCGAATGCCGTGAGCGACCAAAGAGTCAGTGTTCCTTTGGTGTCCAGCCGGTCAGTATGGTACGAGCGTTATCGTCGATTCACAACGACGTTTGAAGTCATGGTCGAGCCGTTTTTCACGAAGATTCTGGCGGATGCCCATATTCCAACCTCGCGATGTCCCGAAAGAAGCCCGCTTCCGCACAGATCTTCCACCCCCGCAAAGCAACCCTCCCGGTCCGGTAATAACCGGTCGGAATCAAAAGTAGTCCTTCCCCACCGGGGCGATAACGCCCGCGAACTGGATCCCAGCCAGACAATTGACCATTACAGATGAACGCGACAGTTCCGATTGTAAATAACTCAGATCAACCTCATCCGAACTTCGCATCACGAGTAATCGACACACCAAACCAACCACACGCTGGTGACATGGTCTCGTCGGAGGTTCGAACTTCATCACAAACAATCAATACCGCCAACCAGCAGGGTACCTTCAAACCATATGAACCCGAATCTTTAGCAAAGCCGAAACATTCCAGAGTCTATGTGTTCGACCGATCGCCACCAATCGGGCCAAGTCACTGCGAACGGATCGATCAAAATGGACCTATTCGGGTCAGTGGTGTGAAGCCTTAATAACGGAAGGTGGAAAGTCGCTATAAATGGAAAGAGTATAACAAACTCCTTCCAGAGAAGAATTCCTTAAACTGGGAACTGTTGATCGCCCTCCAGGAAGAAACCACTTGGATGCCTGGGTGGGTTTATACTGAAAGACAAAGCATGTATGGTACAATCAATGCCTTAAAGTTAGATCGCGTAGCAAAAGGGTACACCCAAACTATGGAATTGATTATACATATACATTTGCACCTGTAGCTAAACCAACACGCGTCGAGTCTTATTGTCTCTAGTCGTGGAACCCGGATTGGCCATCGCGAACAATTTGATGTGAAAAACGCCTTTGGGCCAGATGGCGAGTCAGTCTCGCTGAAGGCATGGCGTGGATTTGCCACTTAAAAATGATACCGTATGCATTGTCGGAAAAGTGTGCAAAATTAAAGAAATCGCCAGATGGCTAAAACAATCTCCGAGCATGGTTTGCGCTACCAATAAGTCCATGAGGTCTCGCTACCATCGTATAAATCGAAGCCACAATTTTATTCTTTAAAACATCACGGTAAGATCACCGCTCTTATTGTGTATATGCCGGGAGCGACATGATGGTTATAAAGAAACACCCCTGATGAAAGAAAAGGCCACAAAGTTACTTGTCAAGCTTAATTCTAAATGAAAGACCCTGGCCACTTGAAATATTTTCGGGAATTTAAGTGTCTCGGATTCGATAAAGGATTCTTTGTCTCAAAAAATATGCTTTAGATTTTAAGTGCGTGAAACTGGTATGTCAACAACATGTCAACCACCGATACGCCAAGAGAGAAGAAGCCGACTGAAGTTAAGTAAAGGAGACTCAATCGTGTGCTCGTTGATAAAGGGAGATATTCGCTTTTGAAGATTTGATACTTAGCCCACACTAAAGCCGTGATCTCTGCCATAATGAGTATTGTTAGCCGCCTTTATGCATAACTCAAGAACAACATATGAATGCGCTATGCATTTTAAGGTATCCAAGTCCGCTTCCCGAGTGGCATTTTGTTCACTAAAAATAGATTGTCAAATTGTAGGATGGATATAGTGGATGCCGATTTGAATGTGGAGCAATAGATAATGCATTTATCTACTGGGATATTTCCACCACAGTGTAATCTCTACATGAGGCAAGAAGTGTATCGTTGTTGCACGCCTCAGCCGCAGGCCGAATTTAGTGGGTATGGACACTTTGGAATATGTGAAACATTACTAAGACTTCTATTGATGATACTAAATATTCGTCAGTATCTCATTCAAACTCTTTATCATACAATAAAGCAAAGATATATATTGTCAATCCTAAGATAAATATGATCATATGTAAAGCATGTGGAGGTGCATTTTATTCTCTTCATTAAGGAGAAATTGGATGAGAAAATCTCTGTCAAGTTGGCTAAGATTTGATCCTAAGATCAATCAAGCAATATCCTCACCAAAGCTGTTTCAAGCCTGAGTGTTCTCAAAAGTTTTGGCAAGTTTGGGCATGTGCACATTCAGTGCACCAATCAAGGGTGAGGTCATGATATTGATTGGTTAGTCAAAGATTCTCTATCGTAATTTTCCATTACTATTTCGTTTAAAGTAAGTAACTTTAATTATAGGAAACTATTATATTCTTTTCCTGGGCTTGTGAGATATTTCTCCGTTAGGCAAATAACTTAATTATAGGAAATAGCTTGATTGTAGGATCTCTTACTATCTCTATAAATATGTACAGAAGATACAGACTATTATGAATAAAAATATTCTTCTTCTATATGTTTTTACGTATGAGCAAAGCCCAAAGAGTGATAATCACCTACAAGGGCTAATTTCACCTAAGTGGAACATGCAATATTTATAATCAAACACACATTCATGCAACATAAGGCTGTCTACTCCAATGTCTCCATTGCCGAATCCCATGCTCTAGTCCTCACCGATTCTCTCACACATGCTTGTGCCATGTATGAAAATCGTTTCCAAAACAAAGATATTTGTTTTATTTGTGGAAAACCCTCCGATATAAATAGTGGACATACTCTGATAATTAATTTTGTGGACAACCCTCCGATACATATAGTGAACTTACTCCGTTAAATAATTTTATGGACAAACTCTAAATGAATAGCGGGACATATCCGATAATTACCTTTTGTGGACAACCCTCCGATACATATAGAGCGGACTCACTGGAGCAATAGTTTATAGACAACCCTTGAAATAAATAATGACATACCATAATTAATTTTGCGGACAACCCTCCGATACATAAAGGGACTTAATCTCGATAGTCAATTTTATGGAAAACCGAAATAAATAGTAGACATACTCCGACACTAATTTCAGCTACCCTCCGATATACGTTTTTCTCCAAAACTATGTCATGCACTTACACTTAGTGTTCTAGGGGAAGTCCCCAGGCATATGAAATGCAAATATGTCACCGCAAATTCTCTCATATATTACATGTATGATGCACACTGATAGAACCATTATCATCGCTTGTACTATATCACTCATGCAAACATATATTGCAAAGCATATGTTCCATATATTTCTGTATGCCAATATATATATAGATATCATAACAAGCATATTAGCATCCATCAATCCATGACTAAAAATAATGTCATATATAATTGGCTAACCCATGGCAATTTATATCCAACACAACAGCCACAATGATACATGCATATCATGGTCAAACTAATATCACACAGACATAACCAAGTAAACTACAGCACACTGCAGAAAGATTCCTTCACAGATGTGGTCAGACCCATCTGCCTCCATTTAACACATTGTTAAAACTTTTTGAACCCCAACAGTTTCCAGTTAGCATTCAAGAACTGGGAACAGCTCCCGGGACACCAAAGATATGGCCATCCGCCGAGGCACATTAATCAACACGACTATTGTGTTCTATCTCGCATACTTGGTACAAACACCAACTTTCGAGAAGGTCAGGATTACCACCGCTTCCACAGGCATATGGATATATTCTTGACTCAATGGGCTTTCCATACAGTTCACCCGAAACGGAGTTCGGACGAAGAAATTATAACCGTTTGAAGTTGGAAGCAAATAAAAACAGTGAAAACGGATTTCACTGCGGTCCCCATCGCCTGCAGCCGCGCCAGCACTTCATAGCGTGGCAACAACTCGCCTTCACGCCGTGGGAGCTACCGCCGACGTGAGTGTGCCAAAGGCTCCCCTTTGCCCTCATTTGTGCTATTTTTCATCAAATATTGTCCTGGAAGTGTCCCATTCACCCGGCAACCAACCCGTCCCAATTTGGAATGCCAAATTAGCCATAAACATGGCACAAAACCCACCTTAAACACATTTTCTTGGCGTATACCATAATTTCCAAACAACGACACTCGAAAACAAACCAACCCTAGGTTCATTCGAGACTCATCCGAAACCGTCGAACCACCCGAAACTCGCCCTAATGTGGGAAATCGTGCCACACCGGCGCCACGACCCCAAACCAAAACCCTTCCATTTAATGGCCCACTACAAAAATTAATAAGTGGAGAATAAACCTCACTAATCCACTATACTAAACTCTAACCCTGACTACACCGTGAATAATAATAAGAAAACACAATCAATTAGCCATTCTCGGCCCCCAATAAAAAATCCAAACCATTGAATGGACTTTGTATTAGACCAAAGTTCAAAATAGAGAAAACCCCACCTCAATTAGTGGATTAACATCGGCTTTTCTGGCTGAAACCCAAACCTTGACCTTGAAAAATCTTGTGGATTCCGATACCCACACGTATTCCTGGCCTTACAGACCGACTTGTCTTTTGTTCTGGCGAACCCTTACTGTGATGATTTCCATAAATTCGAGACATGTTTTGTAGCTTCTCTCTCTAAAATCACTCTTACGCACACTCTCATCTCCCCATTCCCTCTTTTCACCTTATTATCTTTTTATCCATTTCCATTTTTTTTATTTTTTTATTTATATATATGGTCTATATTACCATTCTGGTCCGTTTCGCCCGAAACAATTTATTTCTTTCAGCCTGCTATTTTAAATGAACTTACCAATCCATTTTCACTCCGAGCTCGTAAAAAATCCGCTCACCGAGTCATTGGCGACTTATCATCCGTAAAATCGTAAAATATCCTCGATCGTTTTAGAATTCAAATCGAAACTTTTCTAGGTCACCGATCGTTTCCATGAGATGAATCCAACGCATCTAGCCTGCTTCGCTATCCAAGATCTAGAGAATTTTCTAGGCTTTCCTGAACCATTATGACAATTTATTATTATTATTATCATTTAGCCTTTTTTTTTTTTTTGAAATTTCTAATTTTCTCGGTTTTAGAATATATATATATATATATATGACTTAGCAACTGTGTATAAATTAAATAATATAAGTGATAAATATAGCTTTAAATTTATTTATTTATTTTTATTTCCATGCTCAACAATTAAATCATCAAATAAATTCTGAGAGTTTTATGTTACCATTTTTTTAGGCCACAATGTTTGTACTGTTGAAAGAATATAAATATAGAAAAATCATGTTTAATTTTACAATAAAAAAATTTGTATTGTCAAAGAAGGGTAAAAAGTATTAGTTTTAAATACTATAAAAGTAAAAACATTGCAAGATGATAAATTCATAAGTCATAAAGGTTTATCGTCATAAGTATTATTTTCTTGGTTTTATATTTGCTTTTGTGGTTGAACCACAAATCTGCTTCTGTGGCATACATTCATAAAAGGTTGTATGACTGAGATGCATTAAGATTTGCATAAGTCATAAGTTCCTTGCAAAATGATAAATTATTTATGGTCAAAATTAGACAATCTTTTAAGATTGTAATATAGTACCTCCTAATTAAAGTAATGGCCTGTCTTGACCATTGCAATAGGTTTTCCATAGGGAATATGCTAATATATATGACATTTGATGAATCATGATATTGGGCTCCCCTCTATGGTTTAAAAATGGCATGGGAAAATAGAGTTACAAGACTTATGGTTGAAGTAGACTCCTTAGTTGTCTTAATTGGATTAAAGGGTTGGTGGAAGAAAGCAAGTCATGTCAATGTGATCCAAGAATATATGAATAGCCTAAAGGGATGGATGGTTAATGTCAAGCATGTCCTAAGGAGGGTAATCGGGTATGGCTGCTTAGCAAAGCTCGCTCTAAAGTCTCATAGTAGGAATAGCATAAGAGGCACTATTGACTAAAACAAGTGACAAATAACGTAGGTACCATGCATGCATGACGCCTCATGAATTTGAAATTGTGTGTTCCTTTGGGTGATCTTATTAACTTTTAATAGTGAATACGATTTTAATTTTTTTTTAAGTTAAAACTGTAGTTGAGTAACAGTCTATAGTAGTCATGTATACCTAATGAATTGAGGCAATATTGACCAAAACGAGTGACAAATAAGATAGGTACCATGATACCTCATGGGTTTGAAATTGTGTTCCTTTGGGTGATCCTAAGAACTTTTAATAGTGAAATTTATGGCTACAATAATTCCTTAGTGAAATTGAGCATATGCACTTTATGAGTTAGATCAAGCATGATAATTGTTCACATTGGGAAGATTTAATATTCAAGGATTAGAAATATAATCTTGAAATATTGTTAACAATATTTATATAGTTAGACTACTAATCCTAACTCATTGTGAGCTTCTATGTGGTGGTAAGTAGATCATACATTAAAAAAATTTATATCTCAAGTTAACATTATAGATCAAATATTGAAGTACAGTTGACTCTTTATACGATCATTTTATACCTTAATCTTGAAGGATCAAAATGCGAAATGACCCAAATATTAATATTCCCCTTATAACTGGAGAGATGTTTGCAACTCATTTCATTTTTTTTTCCACACGATTATAAATTTTGGTAACTTTCAACTTAAAGAAAAAAGAAGAAGATGTTTTTCTTTATATGCCCATCTTATTTCCTTGAACAACGTGTGCATGGATCACCGGTGATGTTGGTGAAAGAGAAAATCCATTATGTAATGTGTTTGGACAATAAATTATAACAAGTTAGGAGACAGAAAATAATGATTTTGAAATTAAGGAGGAAACATATATGCCATCAATTAACAACTAGGTAGTTCAAATTAATGCAATTATACTTATAGAACATTAATTAACTCAAAACTTAATAAGAAGTAATTATTCCACTAGTAAAAACATAGTTTTCAATTAATACCCTAAATTAATGACATTTATGTCTTTTATACCTTTCACATTTATACAAGAGCTAGCATTGATATTCATCAATTTCGTATTAATTAAAATAAATAAATGCACAAAAGATGTAAAGCAAGACCCCAACCACACATGTGCATTATAAATACCAAATACCAAGCAAATTAAGCTCATCTTTTCTTCATCCATTATTATTATTATTAAAAAGAAAATGGGAAGTAGTGGGAGGATATTATATAGTATGATGATGAAGATGATGATGGTGGTGGTAGTATGTATGAGCTTGAGATGGAAGATGGTGCATGGAATGAGCTATTGGAGTGTGCCATTTAGACCAACTCCCATAGACTTCAACTTCTCTTTCAAGGAACCATATCCTGGGGCGAAGAAATGTGCAATAGCTTGTGCAGAACATTTACATCAAGTTGACGGATGTGGTCATGACATCTATTATCACATTTTTATGTTCAGCCCTGTTTCCACAAGATGCTGCTACCAAATGATAGAAAATGGTGAGAGATGTAATAACTGCATAAATGACATCGTCTCTGTCATCCACAGGTTCAAGAAATACGCCTCCCTGTATATAGCTTTCTATCGCCCGGCTCTGAAAGAGTGTAGCGAACGTACTGGAGAAGAATACCACTGACTAATCTATTTTCTTTCTTTCTTTCGTATTATAATTAATTATAATATTGGAAATAAATAACAGTTTATATATATATATATATGCCGTGCCGACCCACCCGGCCTATTTTTCTTTTTTAACATCTATTTGTTCTGCATATCTAGTTGTTGTTGTTGTGATATTCCGCTGTTACAAGGGTTCGAGTCTAGAGCCTTCCGTTTTCTGTCTAGGCCTCAGGCATATGTGTTGTGTCTTATTCCATACCCATGCATGCACAGTTTTTATTCATATGTGCCGTGTCGACCCACCCTCTTTTTTTTCTTTTTCTTTTTTACATCTATTCATTCTGCGTATCACATTGTTGTAATAGTAATATTTTGTTGTTACAAGGGTTTGGTCTTGAACCTCCCGTTCTCTGTCCCATTGGCGGACTCGGGAAAAAAAGGGGTACATAAATATGTTAAGGGGGTAGACATAGGTCTAGGGTTCAATCCCCGGTAAAAGCAATTTTTTTACCAAAATTTAAAGGGGCAAATGTGTCAATGCATACACAATTTATACATGTTCACTTATGTTCCATGCTAGCTAGAGGTGGCAATTCGGGCGAACAAGATGGGCTGGGTTGGGTCGGGCCTAGCCAAATTTGGCAAGATTTTTCCGAGCCATAATTGTGATGCCCCAAAACTCGAGGGTTCTGTTCACAACCTGTCAACCCATGGAATTTCTATCTTAGGTCATCTTGCACATAAGTCTTGGTACCGGACCGGTACCAACTACCCGTGGACACTGAGTTACTCAGCACCACCTCAATACATCCCTTTATCAGGACCCATTCATTCACATTTAAATCTAAAATATGAAAATAAAACACTTAATTACAGTCCGTAAGAGTCCCATCATGACCCTCTTACCATAATTACATACCCAACTATTTAGACAATAATCTCAAAAGAATTTAGTTACAATTCTTTTATACAATTTAATTTTTACAAAAGTTTTATCAAGGCCACATGTCGGCCTTCTCCACAATCATGGCCTCTACCTGAAATACGCCTCCTCACACTCTCCAAAGCGGTCCTACTAACCCTAGCGAAAGAATGCCCCAGCCAGAGAAAATATTACTGCCAAGGGCTACTCCCCTACCTTAGTGCACACGACGCACAACACACATTCAAGTAAAAACATGCACGTTCCTACTCAAATGTTTACATGTCATGGATGAGAATGTGACTCACCCTATCCTATGTCCCGAGTCCTCACGGACTCCCTCACACATGCATATGCCGAGCGTGAAAACCAAATCGTCATTATGTTCCATCAATGGCCATTTTTTTTTCAAAACAAACACTTTTTGTTTTATAAATCAAAATCCATTGGACGGTTCCCAATATCAACTTGCATTTCCCAAGTTCCATGTGTTTATTCATTTAGGCTAATATTTCCTGCTTTACACTGCAGTGATCGCGCTACGCCATTTATATTTTGACGGGCTTTCACCGCCGATGATCATGTCTAACCTCAATGCTGGGTCTTTCACCCTGTGGGGGATCTACCCTAACTTGCTATGCCCAACACACATATTTTTCATTTTTAAAATCGTGATACTCATTTTGGACGTTATCCCATGTTACCGAGCCTACCATCGAATAGCAAGCACAATGTCGATCAACCATGTACCCATAACATACCATCGAACACCAAACACAACATACCATCTACCATGCACTCACACCCATGTCATGTCATGTCCTAGTGCATAATGCAATGCAATCATGCCATTGCTCATTCATACCATGCTACATATATGATGAGTGTTATATGTGCATGCCTATTCATGCATAATTACCAATGCATCATTTGGACATTTATATCAAAAGCATACAAATCTAAATGTATCATAATAACTATGTCATCATATCAATACACGCATACATCGACATCGCAAGTCACTACTACTCGAGTAGCGACATCCATCAACCTCTATATCGACCCAGACAAGACATGTCCATTAACTACCCGATCTCCGTAGATCGAGATAAGGTGTAGTCTCTCTCCCTCCGTTTTCTTCTTCCTTTTCCTTTTTCTTTTTCTTTATCTCAGAATCCTATTTTGATATTCAAACGCCGCCCACATCGCGCCACATGTACGCCGACTTGCTCCTGGCTCATGGCGCCCAAAACAATTTATTTCTGTTCCAATTCAAGTATGATTTATTATAATTGAACTTTACCTCAAGTTATTCCCTAACTCCCGAGCTTCTCGTGAAAATCTCGGCCCCCGTGTCAACAACAACCCTCCACCCAGTTAAGAAAATCACTTCTAAAATATGACTATCTCTAATTCGATGAAATTTTACTTAAGTAACTAGATTTCTCGCTGAGATGAATCCAACTGAAACCCGTTGTCATCCAAGATCTAGATACCTTCCATTTCCTGAATCATTCCTCGAAATTTTATTATTTTTGCCACTTTCGTAGTGTACCAATTTTCCTAGGTGTTACATTCTTCCTCCCTTAAAATAATTTCTTCCTAAAATTCACACGCACATTAGCATGCACATCACATGCATTTGCAACCGTACACAATCACATGCATACAAACTAGTCATTTAATCACCAAACAAATTTAAACCACATACTCTTCATCCTTAAACAAGAAAGCGGCAAGGGTACGCATCGTGTCCCTCTCATGTCTACGTTGTCTCCTCCAATCCTGTTGCCACAACACCTTCACTAACCTCATTTGCCTTTAAGGGGCCGCAAAACCCCGATCCTAACTATCCATGATACGCACCGGTCCCTCCTCAAAGGTCCCATCTCAGACAACACAGCTCGCCCAATCCACTACACGGGCCTGATCCCGAGTGTATTTCCGCATGGAGACATGGAACACCCATGGACACCCGATAAACTCCAGAATGCCAACCGATATGCAACTGCGGCCCACCTCCTCGAATATCTCGAAGGACCCACTATATCTCAATGGTCGTTTTCCTTTGCTTTTACCGAACCCGACTTAATTCCTCTCAGTATTACCTTTAAGAAGACATGATCTCCCACCTCAAACTCTAGAGGTCGATGGCGCTCCTGAGCGTAGCTCTTCTACCAACTCTAAGCCGTGAGAAGACGCTTCCATATCAAATCCACTTTCTCAGAGGTGTCTCTAACCAAATCCGGACCCGTGATGAATCTCTCTCCCACCTCCTTCCACCAAATCAGAGATCGACATGGCCTCCAATACAAAGCCTCATAGGGTTCCATATGTATGCTTGTTTGATAACTGTTGTTGTAAGCGAACTCTACCAAGAGCAAATGCTCCTCCTAGCTACCCTTAAGATCTAAGACACATGCTCGCAGCATGTCCTCTAAAACTTGTATAGTCCTCTCATCGTCGCTCGCTTGCATGAAAAGCAAAGGCTCATCATCAATCGTGTTTCCAAGGCTCTTTGAAACTTTCCCAAAAGTGAGCCAAGTAAACTTAAGATCCTCATCCCGATATATGGACACTAGCACTCCATGTATCCGACAATCTCAATGTATACCTCGCAATTCCTTCAAGCAGGAAGGTCATCCGCACGAATAGAAAAATGTGCCGAATTTAGCAGTCGGCCCCACTATCACCCACACCGCATCATGCTTCCGCGATGTCCTTGGCAAACGAGCCACAAAATCCATCGTGATATGTTCCCAATTCCACTCTACTACCCCCAATGGCCGAGTAGCCTCACAATTTAGTGCTCAATTTCTTACCTACTCCACATATGAGATATTGTCGAACAAAGTCTCCAACGTGTCTCTTCATCCCGCTCTAGTAATATCAACGACGAAGATCATGGTATATCTTCGTGCCACCTGGATGCACCGAAAATCAAGAGCAATGGAATTCCCTAAGGATCTCCTCTCTCATATATGTCAATTGGGGAACCACAACCCGTCCCCTATACAGGAGACTACCATATGTGTGAATGACCCATCCTTCATCACCCCCACTGACCGTGATCCCATCCTGATGGACACTATCCCCGCTTCCCCGCCCCTTGAGACTCAATCACTCGCTTCGCAGGAAGGGTGGCCGCTTAAACTCCTTAAGACACCCTCGAAGCCGATCCCTGCATTTATAGCCCGGGAACCGTCTCTACACCTCAAGAGCTGTTACCCCCGGAAGCTACACTAGTCAGGACTTCGTGGATTCTCTGACCAGCATTAGCCACCACATTTTACCTTACCATGATGGTGGCCAAAAGTGAAGCCCATAATCCTCTAGATACTTCATCCATCTCGCGTTGCCTCATGTCGAGGTCCCGCTTATGTAAAAGATATACTTCAAATTCTCGTGGTCCGAAACACTGAACTCGTCAACATGACAGGTAAAGTGGCCAAATCTTCAAGGCAAAAGATCATGGCCGCCAACCCATGTCGTGGTGGGGGGCGGGCTCCCCGCCCGTGGTCCTTAACCGCAAGAACCATAAGCTACAACCCTCTCAAACTGTATCAAAACACATCCAATGGCTGAGGCATCACAACCATGTGTACCCGTCCTTCTCTCGAGAGACTATCAAAATAGAAGCTGAAATGAGCCTCATTTTCAATTCCTCGAATACCCGTTCGCACGGGTCATTCCACTTGAACTCACTCTCTTAGTAACAAGAACCTGATCCCGCATGGCAGAAGTGCTCGGCTTAATGAACCCTTGTCCAACAATTTCAGATTCGCACCTCATGAGTTCCGCATTTCAATCCTGCGCATCCTGGCGCGGTCATGTAGAAATGGCGCACGCACTAGGGTGTAACTCAATGTAGAAGTCTACATCCCTCTACGAGCGGTAATCCCTGTAAGAACATTCTAAAAAAGATCCCACACTGTGAACTACCCGAGGTAGACCCAACTCTTGTCTCACCTCGTCCTCCAAGATAAGGCTTGCTAGCTACCAATCAACCGGTCTATGCCACTCGAGTTGTATACATTCAGGTAAAGACAAAGTATCCCCGAAACATAACACAAATCCCGTCCTGGTGGAAGTAATAACTTCCTACGATCACAATCAATGATTTACTTAGTGTGCTATTAACTAAATCCAACCCTAGACGATGATCGCAAAATCCCAGGGATGACATCAAAATCAGCAATACATGACCCTTAGGTCCTGATAAGTAGAATCCTAAAGATCTCTAACTCATAACCTTGAAAGCATATCGATCGCACTCACCCAATTCCTAGGGAGGAAGCTCACGTATAACGACTTTTCCCAAGATCTTAACGTCTAGCCCAAACCTTTCACATGATGCAACAACAAATATGAATATAGGAAGCACCGAATTTAAACAACATAACGGCGAAGTGTGAGTAGCATTGCCTTGCTATATCGGCGATTTGCGAGCTCGGCTGCGATGTCACAGCGTAGACACGCCCCTGGGTCCCTAAAGTCCCAGCCTTGAAGTCCTCACCTCGACTTCGACCCATGCCCTAGCCAATGCTGGGGTAAGGAGGAACAAACTACGTCTGTGCATGTCCCACTAATGATTGGGACTGTGGTGTCCCATAACTCTGGGGTCCCTACCTCTAAGGACAATGCAAGGGTGTCCAGGCTGGTGACAATGGAAACACGCTCTCTACCCTGATTGACTAGGAGCGTTGAAGTGTCTCCTACCCCTAAATGATTGACCTTGGCCTTGACCCTGGTGGCCACGGCTCTGTCCCTGAGATCCTTGTGAAGCCGGGAGAGTCTTACGCTTCTTTGAAAGCTAGAAGAGGTTGAACCTTCTGTATCAGCAGCACCGTATCCTTTCGGCTAATGTCGAAACAGCCAGGCCGCCCACCATTGGATCTCCTCCTCCCTTGAGAGACGAAGGATGATGTTTCTCAAAACCTCTAGAGGTTACCAGCCCCACTGGTTCAATCGCACCTTGTGAGATAGTGGCAGCAACAACACCCTTTGCATAAGAGTAGCGAGGCAACGACAATATAAGCCTCTATGAAGGTTTGTAGTCAAAGCCGATAAGTTTGTGGGTTATTACTCCGCCCACCACCGGCGTCCTCTTCCTCACTAGCCATCGTGTCAGGATAGTGATAGAGTTATCAAGTTTCTATCTCAGTCTAACTAGTAGTGCACATGCCAACCACTGATAGACTTTAACATCATGAACTACAAGTTCATCCATTTTCCTTAGTGGTGCACATATGCGGACACTAATACAAATTAGTTCCGAACCTCATGTTAATTTTATTTTTTGAACCCCTAAAGGTTATGTTTTCTAACCTAGTGTTCCATCCCACAATTACCATCATATTCCTAAATCACCACACATATCACACACATCATGTTAAGCACAGGCTCTGTAACTTCTGTGGCAAAAACTGGGGTCCCCGTGATAACTATTGAATTTCTATCTTAGGTCATCTTGCACCTAAATCTTGGTACCGGACTGGTACCAACTACTCGTGAACACCGAGTTACTCGGCACCACCTCAATACATCCCTTTACCAGGACCCATTCATTCATATTTAAATCTAAAATATGAAAATAAAATACTTAATTACAGTTCGTAAGAGTCCGATCATGGCCCTCTTACCATAATTACATACTACAGACTATTTAGACAATAATCGAAAAAAATTTAGTTACAATTCTTTTATACGATTTACTTTTACAAAAAAATTTTTCAAAGGCCGTATGTCAGGCCTTCTCACAATCATGGCCTCGTCGACATCGTCTCTTTGCATTCCTGTACTGAGGGGTCTGCAGTGAGGTGAGCAATGCCCGACGAAATATTCTTACAAGGGTTACTCCCCACCTAAGTGCACATGCAATGACCTGAAACACACATTTAAGGTAAAAACATGCATGTTCTATCAAAAATGTCTATGTCATGGATGAGAATGTGACTCACCATATCCAGTAATCAGAGTCCTCTTGACTCCCTCACACGTGCATATGCAGAGTGTATTGAAAACCAAGCCGTCATTATGTTCCATCAATGGCCATTTTTCAAAACAATGCTTTTTGTTTATAAATCAAAATCCATTGGACGGTTCTCGATATCCTTGCATTTCCAAGTTTAGTGTGTTTATGCATTGTGACCGCAATTTCGGGTTTACACCGCGGGACATCGTGCACCTTTCTACATTTTAAATGACTTCCGCCACCGATGATCATGTATAACCTCGATCTGGGTCTTTCGCATGGGGGGATCCCTGACTTGTTATGCAAACACACATATTTTCATTTTAAAAAGCGGTAGACTCATTTTAGCGGGCTGATTGTCCCCATGTTCTGAAACCCTGTGAACACGGAAGCACGATTAATCGATCAACCATGTCTTGACATACCATTGAGCATAAGCATAATTCGAGTCTCTACCATACACTCACACTCATGTCATGTGTGTCCTAAAGGCATGATCTGAAATGCAATCCTTCATTGCTCATTCATACCATCACTACATATATGATGATTACCCATACATAATTACCTGCCATGTTTGGACAGTATATCAAAAGCATACAAATTCCAAATATATCATACAATTCATGTCATCGTATCAATACACGCATACATTGATATCACAAGTCACGATGTAAAACTCGGGCAGAATTTTAATTTTACTAGAAAAATGGCAAAAGCAGTAATTTGCATAATAGTACAGTGGAAAATCTGAAATTTTTTCAAATCTCGAATGATGAAAGCGGACCTCATCGTTGAATTAGTCTCGTGAAATCTAGTTATCTAATTGAATTTTGTTGAATTTCGAGATGGTCGAATTTCACTCAAGGCATACGGTGTCGAGTGACATGGGGTAGTGCCACATGTGACAGGGGCTACCACATGGAACTAGGAGAAGGACACATGGCATGAGAGCCCGTGGTGTGGATGGTGACACCAAGCATGTGTCCATGTGACACATGGCGCATGACTCATGGACCATGTGAAATGAAGGAAGGTGAGAGGAAGCTTCCTCTCACTTGGGATAAGACCAACATAATGAGAGAAAAAAAAAATCAATTTGGTGGGATGAAAACCAAAAAGGAGGAAAAAGAAAAAAAGAAAAAAAAATAAAGAAAAGAGAAAAGAAAGAAAAAGAAAATAAAAGAAGAGGAAAAACCAAAGGGAAGGAGGAAATCGGGCCATGGGAAAAGAAAGTCCTGCAGATGGAGAAAAAAAAGGAGAGAGGAAAGAGGATTTTCCGGTGTTCAGACTCGAAACTCAATAGTTCGGGGAACTAAAGTTGGTCCACACAGCGAGCTACTTGTGGTCTCAAGAAATCGAATTTTCATTGAAGCTCCGGGAGGTGAGGTTTTCTCTACACCGGTTCCTCTTTATTTAAGAAGCGAGTAAATGGGTGGTTCGGCCAAACAAAGATTGAATTTTGGACAATGGGACATTTTCGGACAATCCAAGGCTTGGGTTTTGAAGGTGCAGTATCGGGCCGGTTTGGTTCCAAGATGGTTGGAAATCACGAGGATTTTTGTTATGAACTATTTTTGGAGCAGGTTTTTAGATTTCAGTTTCGGGATTAGCAATAGGCTAAATTTATAGCCGACAATAATGATCTTAGTTGAAAAATAAATAAATAAAACAGAAACAAAAGCTAAAATTTACGGATTGAGTCCAAATTATTTCAAGGCAGTATGGCTAGGGAATGGCCTGGTCGTGTGGACTATTTTTGTGTTATTGCTGAAGTAAATAATATGTTGAATGTGTTGTAAAAATGTTGATATATGTGTTATATATAGAAGCATGAATCACACTTCTACTCTTTCCTGTATATGAAAGAGTTATTCAAAACAAAAAAATTACTAAAATAGAAATGAAGTATCATCTGCCTGTATTTGAAGAAGACTTGGTTGAAGAACTGTTGAAAAATGCGGTAGCAATGTTGGGTATTCTGGAGAATTTGAAATAGGAATTGGATGCATTACCTCAGAGAGGCTGATAAAGCTGAACAAATAATGCAAAACATTGTGTTGAAGTACATTTTGGTCAGCAGATTGAAAGCATAAGAAAAGGAATTAAAAGAGGAGAGATTTATAATCAATAGTAATACTCTATTTTTACTTAATAAAATTTTTATAAAAAAACAAATAATTTTGAAATGAGTGTGTTCATATTTTAGTATTTTTACCCTTCTATTTCATCATGATGAAACCCCAACATGATAAATTAGCTATGGGAACCATATATAGCCTTGTTTTATGTGAGAAAGGAAACCATGGGTGACGGTTTTTAACTTTAGTAGAACTCCCTGTGCTTTGTACGGGAAGGGCTAAAATAATAGTTTATCATGGAAGAAAATAGTTGTGATGTTGACCATTACCTTTGGAGATGGAAGATGGAAGAGACCAGACAAAATAAAACTGGGCCAACTCATGTATTTGGATGGTTTATAAATTGTTTTATGTAGTGTTTGTGTATATAACATAGAGATACATGCATTGGCATTTTGTATTGTATATGTATGGGGACATCGCATTGAGTTGGGTGTGTGTGCATGGTTATAGTCACTCATCATTCTTGGTGAATGGGTGGTGAGCTCGAGTAATGGAATGGCGATCGAAAATAAGTCTCATATTGCGCTAGCATAGAAAATAAATATATTTGGGTATAGCAAGTTAAATTAAAATCCCCCGAGGGTGAGAAAGGGCCCGATATTGAGGTTGGAGCAGATCTGAAGGTGAAGGCGAGTTAAAAATGTCGGAAAGACACGCGGCATCCTGCGGTTTGAACCCGAAAATCCATGGCCCACAAATGCATAAACACACGGAACTTGGGAAATGCAAGTTGATATCAGGAACCGTCCAATGGATTTTGATTTATAAAACAAAAATCTTTTGTTTTGAAAAATGATCATTGATGGAACATAATGACAGTTCGGTTTTTCACACTCGACATATGCATGTGTGAGGGAGTCGATGAGGACTCGGGACATGGGATAGGGTGAGTCACATTCTCATCCATGACATGTAGACATTTGAGTAGGAATGTGCATGTTTTTACTTGAATGTGTGGTGTGCCATTGCATGTGCACTTAGGTGGGGAGTATCCCTTATAGGAATTATTCTTTGCTAGGCTTTGCTCACCTTGTCATGAGACCCTCCTTTCAGGTACAGGGAGTGTACAAAGGGCAGTGTTGAGCAGTAGTGATCGCTGAAGAAAGCAGACATGTGGCCCATAGAAACTGTAAGGAAAAGAGTTTGGTATAAAAAATAATTTTGATTTAATTCTTTTGGGCTATTGTATAAATCAGTCGGGTATGTAATATAGTAAGAGGGCGGAGTGATCGGGACTCTTATGAATTTGTAAGTGTCTTATTTTCATATTTAAATTTAAATATGAATGAATGAGTCACAGTGAAGGAGCGTATCGAAATGGTGCTAAGTAACTCGGTGTCCTGCAGTAAATGAGTGCCAGGTTCGATACCAAGACAGGTGCATCGAGTTTGGTAGAAATTCCACGGGTTGACGGTTAATCAAAACGGGACCCTCGGAAAATGGGGCGTCACCAGCTCTTGTTGAGTAGCAACATCCGAAACCTCTAGGCGGGTGTGGCAAGATGATGTCCTGTAACCACAATAAGCCATGTAATGGCCCTTATTCATCCTAGCACATCACAAATCAAACCATTAGAACACGGTGACTCCACAATTTTAACCAAGTATATCACTCAATTGGCTTGATGATATACTACGATCTTATCTCAGTGTGGCAAAGAAATACGGACACAATTGTTAAGCGACCCTAAGGCTGTAGCGGTCGGAAACGGGACCATAACTTGAGTTAAGAGGTCGATTTGGGTGATTCTAAAAAGCACAACACCAAGTTATTCAAATAGAGCTACAAATTCCTTGAAGGATGCTAGTTCAGATTCTCACTTTCCCAAGCCAGAAAATGGTCCAAAAACCTAGGCAGTAGGTTTGGCCAAATGCAAGGGGTAACTGGGGTAGTCTAGAAAACGGACCATAACTTGGAGTTATAGGAATCCGATTTTGGTGATTCAAAAGCCTAACATCAAGTTCTCAAATAGGGATACAATTTCCTTGAAGGATACTAGTCCAAATTCTCCTTTTTTTAATCGAAAATCAGTCCAAAAAACTGGACATCATATAGGGTCAAAATAGGGCACTATTCCAATAACCCTTTATTTGCCGAACAGCCCCTTAGGGAAAAAAGGGCCAAATAGCCCCTTAGGGCATTAAAATTCAACCAAACAGCCCCTAGAATGGAAAATAAACCAAATTATTAAGAATCTCTACCTCTTGGAGCGTGAGCAACGCCTCGAGGAAGTCCGCGGACCCTTCCTGAACCCGAAGCTTTCGACTTCACGAACCTCCCCCATGAACCTCGGTGAAACTTGGAGTTTCCGGTATCCACGTGCAGCCCTCGCTGTGTACTCTGACTTTAGTTCTTGGTCCGCCGGAAACCAACTACCCGATCTCCGTAGATCATAGAGAGAAGGTAGAGTCTCTCTCTCCTCTCTCCTCTCTCCTCTCTCCTCTCTCCTCTCTCCTCTCTCCTCTCTCTCTCTTCTCTCCCTCTGTTTCTCCCTCCGTTTTCTTTATTTTCCTTTTTCCTTTTTGGCACATCTTTTAACTTATTTTGATATTCAAGCGGCAGCCCACATCGCACCACGTGTCATGAAATTGTCTGGTCCAGTTTGTGCAGAAAACGATTTATTTTGGTTTCGGTTCGAGTTGATTTATTTTAATTCAACAACTAAGTTATTCCCTAACTCCCGAGATTCTTGTGAAAATCTCGTCCCCAAGTCACTGAATAACCCTCCACTCAAAGAAATCATGAAAATAAAATTTGTCTTGGAATTGATGAGATCTTCTGGTAACTAGATTTCATGAAGCGAATCCAAGCGTGAAATGATTTAGTCATCTGAATCTAGAGAATTTTCAAGCACCATGAACCATTCTAGTAATTTTATTATTTTCCATTTTGAAAACTTAAATTTTATAAGTTTTACAATAATTATAGTAGCGGCAGATCTTAAATCGGGACCAGGACCAAATCAAGTACAGCAAAAGAAAAAAAATGTAAGCAAGTCAGGCCACACTAGGTTGGGCCGAAATCTGATCGGGCCAAATTTGGCTCGGTTTTTTCTTGCTAGTATATTAATAGCCCAACCCCGCTCTAATTTCAGGTGGACCAGACTAACCCAACGGACCAGACTTAAATTGACACCTCTAATGCTAGCTAGAAGGGTTAAAAAGGCCTACATTTTCTAAAGTCATTGAGAGAAAATCTTGGTTACCATGAATTTGAAATTTCTTCGTGATCAACAAAATAAACTCTTCAAGTTACTTTAAAAAAAAAAAAAGTTACCTTTTTAAAATGCCTAAAATCCATTCCTTAGAGTTCCATTGTTAAACTTTCTAACCTAAGTTGTAAAATGGGTATCACTCTGTCTCATCCCTTACCTTTACATAAGAAACTTATTTTGATTAATTTTTTTATTTTAAAATATTGTGAACATAAATATTAAATATTATTATTCTTCACAAATAAATTACAAATAGTTATGATAATTTTTATTTATAAAATATATTAACTTTTATCTTTTATGATAAGTTATATGAATAGAATCATGATAATAAGAACCTTTCCTATTGTCATTGTGCAAATAAACCTTAAGCCAGACAAAGGCTGTAAAGCCCAGAAATTCAAATTTAAGGACAAGAGGGTAAATATCATTAATTTAGATTAAAGTGTGATTCGGTTAAAAATCCGGAATTAATTTTCTAGATCTCGGATGACAAAAGCAATAGTTACACTTGGATTGGAATCGTCACGAAATCTAGTTAGCACACCAAATTTTGTAATATTCAGGGACAGTCGGAGTTGGCATGTTTCGGGGAGGCATCGCGGTTCGGGTCTTGAGTAAAATGATTTACGATGCGACGAAGTCACACATATAACATGTACTCATGTGCCATAGAAGTGGCATGAGTGAAACGAGAAAATGGACGGTCGAGATAGGGCGAATGTCGAATACGGGGAAAAGAAGGTGATAATGGTCATTAATTAAATTTTAAGTCACTAAATGACAAAAAAGGGAATAGTGTTGAAATTCTTCTTTATGAAACCAAAGAGCAAAGAAACGTGGAAGGAGACCCAGTGGTTGCGGAGAAGCGAAAATGGTGGTTTTTAGAGAGAAGGTCTCGACTCTCTCTAGATTCTGACAATCCCAGGCCAGTCGACGGTCTTCGAGACAAGAAGGAGAAGCGCTCTCGCGGAGGGGCTTCGCGTGGGTACGGATTTGGGGAGTTCCTCAGACTCAGAGCTAGGGTTTTCCTACTTGGTTTTATTCCTCTTTTAAGCACTTTGTGAATGTTTGAATTGAATGAGGCGTGAGGGCGTTTGATAGGTTAAATCTTGGAGCAGGGTTGTTGGAATTTGGAACCCATGTGACAGTGCGTGACGTCACGAGATGTTGGGTGGCTTATTGTGAGATCGTAATGTTAATGTATGCCTTGAATGAAAAAAGGCCGGGAATGGTCGTGAAACAGGGTTCGCTAAGTGAGCCAAGATGTGAATGGATGTGTGTTTGGTTGTAAACCTAGGTTTTTGCGTTTCACAGGAATAGTGACACGAATATATTTTTGTGTGGATAGGTGTTCAGTCGGCCCGATTCAAGTTGAATTCTTTCGTGTATGATCGTGGCGAGGAGCTAATTTTTGATGTATGGGTGATTTATTACATGACATGATTGTGTAGTGGATATTTGTGGATATTGCATGTTTACATATTTGCATGTGATTAAATGTATTGGAATTGACATACATGCATTCCATATGCCTTGGGACATCCCTAGGACTATAGGAGTTAGTGCATGAATGGTCGAGTAAGCCGGGTTCGGAGGGTAGTCTAAAAATATTAATTATCGGAGGGTGATCCAAATGAAAAATATCAATCGTCGGAGCCGGCGATTGATATTCATCGGAGGGTAGTCCACAAGCAAATAATATATCAATCGATCAGCGACGATTGATATATATACATCGAAGGGTTGTCCACTAATAAAATAATGAATTCTCATACAAGGCTTAGGCGGGGAGTGTGAGAGAGTCGGTGAAAGGACTCGGGATGAGTTGGTCGGGTAGACATTCAGAGTAGGATCATGCATTTCACAGCGGATGTGTGTTTAAATTGGAACGTACCGCAACAGGTGGTGAAGTAGCCTCAGGCGATTCTCCTGCGAGAGCATTAGCTCACACGTCGTGGGACCCCACTTTTGCAGTGCGGGAGCGTGCGAGACGGTTAGATCCTGAAAGTTTGAGTGCTAGAAGAAAGCGGGAATGTGGCTTTTGTTGATGTTTACATGTGTATTAGAACTCTTTAAAGTTTAATACATGTATTGTTAAGTGAAAAGCTGTGTAACTCTTGTAACTATAGGATATATAGTTGGATCATAGTTGAGTATGTGCATATTGAGTATTGTTTATGGGCGAAGTAAGGCGTATTACTCATGTAGTGGATGTATTGGATATATATTGCATATATTGGATTGTTTGAGAGCAGGATATACGGGGTTTGTGGTGGGTAGAGCTCCTGACAAAGGGACTACATAGATTTTACAGTGTGATCGGGTAGCTTGGAGCATCCGCTGTATTCCCGCGAGGTTGTGGTGTCATGGACCCTCGAAGCTGGGCGATCTGACTTGGTATCAGGCTTGGGT
Organism: Tetrastigma voinierianum; assembly: GCA_016808115.1. Classification (NCBI taxonomy): domain Eukaryota; kingdom Viridiplantae; phylum Streptophyta; class Magnoliopsida; order Vitales; family Vitaceae; genus Tetrastigma; species Tetrastigma voinierianum. The sequence goes on from JAEQBH010003964.1 coordinate 121,113, forward strand.
ATACGAATACCTAGGGAGCTGGGTTTGGGTAGCCTCCACCACTAGGTGGTTTGATGTGGAGTATAGGTATATGGAAACCTAGAGATTGAGAATTTGGGCTTAGGCCATAGTTGAGAGAGGCATCACCACTAGGTGTGGTTTGATGTTGAGGGTTTAGGTATGGGATTACTAGGAAAATCACGAGGACAAAACTAGGACACTACGTGCCGTGTGTTGATATTCACGTGTGATTTGGTGAATTAGTGTATGTTTGGTGTGCATGACATGTTTTATGTGTTGAGATTGTATGTGTGCTTGGTGATTAGCACATGGAGGTTTTAGAAAAATAAGTTAGAAAGTATTTTGAGTTTACAGTGTGTAAACTGGAAGGAAAAAAAAAATAATAAATAAATTTTTAGAAGTTTATTGGAGTGGAGAAAATTTTTCGATGAAAAGTGGGAAATTTTTTTTTTTTATAAATTTATTTGGTTTAGAGGTGGGTAATTTTAAGGTTTTACAGTGTAAAACTGAAGAAAATTAAATAAAATAAAATTTACTAAATTTATTTGGGTTGTTGGAAAATGAGAAAGAAATTTTAAAGCAAAAGAAAATAAATTCGATATAAATTTATTTGGTTAAGAGGAGGAAAATAATTTTCTAAGTTTTTACAAGGTGTAAAATTGAAGAAAAGTGAGAAGAAAATAAGTACATGAATTTATTTGAGTGTCAAGAGAATGAAAAAAAAAAATGATTTTAGTGATTTTTAGTGATTTTTCCAATTGCTGGAAATAAATGAAAAAATAAGAATAATAATTATAATGAAAAAAAAAAATGGTGCAGATTTGGAAGGGGGCTCTTTACTTTGAATCGTGTGTGTGAAATATTTTGTATTGCAAGAGAGTGGGTTGTATTGCAGAAATTTAGGCTTGGATAGCTTGAATTGTATTGCAGGAATAGTGTAGGTTGAGTTGCAATACAAAATTGTATTGCAGGCTGGAAGGCTAAAATTGTATTGTGAGAGGTGAGAGTGTATTGCAATAGAGAGATTGGGCGGCTGGGAAAGAGCATGCAATGTCGGTTTGGTGGGCGACGGAGTTTGTGTCCTGCCACAAAGCTGTGTGTGAGCACAGGTAGGCGTGTCACGATCACGGCCCACGAAATTTGGAAATGGCTGGGCGCGTGCGGAGAAGCCTTGACGGCGGGCGTGCGTGGGGGCTATGGCAGCGTGGCCCAGGGCGTGGCCCTTGTGGCCTGAGCGCGTGGGCGAGATCTTGAGCGAGCTGGGCGAACAACGAGGTCATGAGGTGATGAGCGCGAGACACGGCATGGACTCAGCGGGGTCTTGTGACCGAGCGTATGAGGGCGACGGCAGAGGCGGCTTTGTGCGGCTGTCTGTGTCTCAAGCGGGCGGAGTTGGGTGTTTAAGGTGCGCGACTCGAGTTTGGACAGGATCGACTCAATCTTATTCTGAGTCACTAAATGAACACTGTTCATCAAAAAAAAAAATCGAAAAAAATAATAATAAAATAAAATAAAAATTTGATAAAATTTTTAAAAATAAAATTTTCAAAATAAAATTTTGAAGAAAATAAGAATACATTGAAAACAATATTTTAAATGCAAGAATGGATTGCCTTACATTCACCAGTAATGCGAGGACAATGCGTATACAGTTAAGTGTGGATGGTGTCTCGAAATTTGTGTTTATGCCTTAGATATACTATATTGTATTTAACTATTGCGTGGTAGTTGCGTAGGAAATTATATGCATGGTGTAATGCGTATAGGAAAAGGGTGAATGCTAAGGTTAGGAACTATAACCTTAGGGATGGATATGAAATGAACATGAAGGCTTAGAATTTTATCGGAATAAAATGAATTGAGTGGTTGGAAGTTAGCGCCATAGGAGTGAACGAGGATTAGTTCATGGTTGTCAAGTCTACTAGTGAATTGGCATGTGCGTTGCCTGGATTAGGCGAAATAGAAAATTACATGAATCTTGTTGCCATTGAGCGTATAGATGGCTGGTCGGGGCTGAGGACGTAGAGGGCGATCCACCAGGGGCAGTCGAGCACCACCGGTGTTTGATCGGCGGAGACTTGTCTTGAGGTTGTAGGTATTACGGCCCATTTTACACATCGCGGGCTGAGATAGTAGACAAGAAGATCCTAGTAACCTCCAGAGGTTTAGGGCGCATCATCCTCCTACATTCACAGGGGGGAGGAGATCCGGTGGTGACAGACCATTGGTTCATACAGATCGAGAAGGTGTTAGAGGTTATGGAAATTGCTTTGACACTACGAGGATTGGAGCCAAGTGTGTTCCGGCTAGAAGTGAGCCCAGATATATGAAGGTGGAAATGGGGCGAGGACCTCTAGGACCTTAAGGAGCCTTTGGATGTGAGTTCTCCCTAGGGATTAGGCGAAATAGGGACGATATGTCGGGGTTGAGAGTTAGAGATCTCGGGGACTCTATCACAGTGGACTTGAGGATCATGGACATGTCGGGTTCGATGTCATCACGGAGATGGATTGGGGCGATAGCTTCTGGGGATGGATTATCGGTGTGGCGTAGGGTGATACACTTTATACGCGGGGCCGGTACTGGAAACCATGGTATTTCAAGGGGACAAGCATGACATTTTCCCCGAGGCAGTATCTGGTCAAGTGTCGAGGACGGTTGCGGGTTGGCTCGCTGACTTTACCTTAGGGACAAGGAGAGGTTTTAGACTTAGATCTACCTCGTGGTGTCTAATATTTGGATATTTTCCCGGATGAGCTACGGACTACCTCAGCGAGGGTAGTAGACTTGGGTGCTCGAGTTACACCTGATGCTTCACCATCTCTATGACTCGCATAGGATGGCACCGAGTTGAGATGCGGGAACTCGAGTCCGAGTTGCGGGAGCTATTGGACAAGTGGTTCATTAGGCCAGAGCACTTCCGCCATGGGGCTCAGGTTACGTTTGCAAAGAAGAAGGACAAGACCCAGCATTTGTGCATTGATTATCGACGAGTTGAGCCAGAGTTCACGATCAGAATCGGTACCCATTAGAGTTGATGATTTATTTTGACCCGGTCGAGAGGAGCGCGAGTCTACTCCCGGGATAGACCTCGCGAAGTTACCATCGGTGAGGTTAAGGAGACAAATATCACTGGGCAGTTTAGGGACGCGTTATGGGCACTTCAGGTTCTTAGTGATGCCCTTTGGATTGAATGCGTAACAACATTCATGGATCTCATACATAGGGTGTTCAACTATCTAGATGGGTTGTCGTAGTCTTCGGTGGATGACATTTGATCTACTCCCAGGTGAGTGGGAGCATGGTATCACTTGAGTTGTGATTACCGATTCTTGAGAGACCATCATTTGTGCAGCTAAGTTCGATGAGATTACGAAGTTTTAGCTTCTTGAGGGAGATTTTTGGGACATGTGGTGTCGGCACCGGGAGTGTCGGTCGACACAGAAGGTTGAGCGGTGAGTTGGGAGGACGAATGTCGATCTTCGGACATCTACGTGGTTTCTTGGGATTGGCCTGGGCATCTGAGAGATTAGAATGGGCTGAAGTTGTCCATTGAGGCGAATTGTGGATTTCGCCTACGAGGGACATGGACTCCATGGTTGGGGCGGCCACGACCATAGAGAGAGAGGTGAGTATACTTGGAACACTTTGGGATATGGGTGTTGGTAGCAGGGAGGATCGGTTTTCTTGAAGTTCGGAAAAGCGAGAAGACCCACCGCTCTGCAGGTTGAACCCCGGGGGCCGGGTTGGGCGGTTCATCCCGAGGGGGCCGAGGGGCCGGGTGATATGTTATTCTAGCAGACGGCCAGGCATGAGGCAGGATTGCTTCTAGAAACGAGGATCCTAGGGTTTTGGGACAACACAGTCCTAGTCGGCGATGAGACCGGGAGAGTATCTGAGTTCATTCCTCCACACCTAGAACTGGTCGGAGGAACCGGTTTCGGTTCGGGGTGCTATCTGAGCACTTCCGGCAACACGAGATGGGCGGGGGACGAGTGTGGTCGAAGTTGGGACCGGTGAGGTGCGCGGCGGCGTAGTGGACCTTAAGTGTGAGTGAGCTGGTGGTTGATGATGTCAGGATTGACATGGATGAGATGACAGCCATCGGGTTGTCAGTAATTGGGACCTTATCCGGGTTGTCATACCCAGGCCACGAGCGCGTGGATTGGGCTCAAGGTTAAGGCCTTTAGAGAAGCCGGTATAGATCTTCCACAGGATGTAGGATGAGAGTTGACCGATAGGTCGGGTTATGAGTGAGAGATCTCAGTGATTACGCTCACGTTGGACCCCGAGATAGGGTGTCACGGCATGGCTGTGTGTGCGTTGTGTACCTGTTAACATCGCGTCGAGAGTCGGGTGTGGGTGCATGTGCAGTCATTCACCACTCTTGGTGAGTGAGGGGTGGACGGCGTGTGCGGACCTTCCACCGTACGTCAATGAAGACTCTTAATTCGATTCAGGAAATGACGATGAGTAGAGTGTGTGGAGGCCAACAAAAGGGGCTCGTCAAATCTCCTCGGGTGAGAATCACGGAGTTAGGGTGTAAAGACCCCGGGAGATATCGAATTTACGTGAGAATGTAACGGCTCAGTGTGATTATGTTGCTTTCGAATGAAAACACGATTCGAGTATCACATAGACTTAGAGTTTAGTGATAAGAGTCGGGAGTGACTCGAGATGAAAACACACGGTCGTGGTTATCACGTGCTTGGGTTAAGTGATAGAAGTCGAGGTGACTGAGGTTGGATACCCATTGAAAATTACATTGGGTGTTGTGGCCAGGCAAGAGCACTGGTATATGGATGTCATTCATGACATGGACTGAGTTAATGATCCATTAGTTGTCATTGATTGTGAGCCTTGGGAAGGTTAAGTTTACACACCAAGCGAGGGTTGTGTAGGGTTACATGTGGTATGGATTATACAGGTGTTAGAGGATGCGTTGCGAGCATGCGTCCTGGATCATAAGGGTGAAGAGCAATTGCCCTTGAGTGGATTCGCTGGCTGTGGTTATCGGACGAGCATACGGATGGCACCAGGAGTGGGGCATTGTGTGGGGAGGCCATGTAGGTCACCGTTAGGTTGGATCGAGGTGGAAGAGAGCGCTATCACGGGTCTGATATGACTAGAGACACCTCCGAGAAGGTGAAGAGGCGATGCGGCGTCGCTCGCGGCTCGAGCCGGCGAGAAGAATTTATGAGGATGTCTTACGACGTCGGCCCTTAGAGTTGGGATTGGTGATCAGTTTTCTTGAAGGTGATGCCTAGAGAGGAGTGGTCGAGGTTAAACAGCGTGGGAAGCTACTCGCCGGATTCATTGGACCTTGAGATACTCGAGAGGGTAAACCTTTGATAGCGATACCCGGTTGACGTTACCGCCCGACGCGTATCGGGTGTCCGCTAAGTATTTCACGTCTCCATGCTCCGGCGATGTCTCGAGATCCGAAGCTCATGTAGTGGATTGGGGACGGAGATAGAATTGCGGTGGAACTTTGAGGAGGGACCGGTATGTATATTAGATAGCCGTGATCAGGTTTTGCGACGCCAAGGCTAGTGAGGCTAATTGAGGTGCTATGGCGGCATACGGAGTGGAGGTCACGTGGGAGCGTGGGGACACTATCACGGGCCACCTATCCCTTCTTGTTTAGGGATGAAGGTCGTGGTTTAATTAATTTAAGATTTAAATGGCTAGTTACATGCATGATAGAGTGCGCGTTGCATATGCATGTGAGTGATTGTGAATGTCTGAATTTCGGGGCTGAAATTCATACAAGGAGGAGAATGTAAGGCGCGAGTGATTACGAATAAAGGCAAAATCGTAATTTCGATTACAAAATTGTGATTTCGGTTAAAAATCCGGAATTAATTCTCTAGATATCAGATGGCCAAGCAGTTGCACCGTTGGAATCGTCTATAAAATCTAGTTAACACACGTAAAATTTCGTAATATTAGAGACGGTCGGAGTTGACCGTTTTGAGCATCGCGGTTCGGGTCTTGAAGTAAAATGATTCGATGCCCACGAAAGTCACACATATGCTTATGTACTCATGTGCCATAAGTGGCATGAGTAAAGAAACGAGGAAAATGGACGGCCGAGATAGAGTCGAATGTCAAATCTGGGAAAGGAGGGACGTAATGGTCATTAATTAAATTTTAAGTCACTAAATGATAAAAAGGGAATAGTGTTGGTCTTATTTATGAAACCAAAAGAGCAAAACGTGGAAGCGGAACCAGTAGCTTGCAAGAAACGAAAATGGTGGTTTTAGAGAGGTCTCTGACTTCTCTCTAGATTTCACAGCAATCAAGCCAGTCAGTCATTCGGAGACGAAGAGCTGCTCTACGCGGAGAGGGCTTAGCGGTGATGCCCGGATTTAGGGTTTCCTCGAGCTCCGGTGAGGTTTCTCCTACTTGGTTTTATTCCCTCTTTTAAGCACTTTGTGAATGTTTGAGTTGAATGAGGCGAGGGCGGTTTGATAGGTTCCCGAATCTTGGAGCCAGGAGTTGTTAGATTTTGGTATGTGGACAGTGTGGCTAATCCGATGACAGAGTGGCAATTGAGATCATGTGTGTTAATGTATGCCTTGAATTGAAAAAGGCCGGGAATGGCCGTGAAACCCGGGTTCACTAAGTGAACCGATGATCAGATGTGTGTTTGAGCGAAGTAAAACCTAGGTTTTTCTTTGATTTCTAGGAATAGTGACACGAAATATATTTTTGTGTGGATAGGTGTTAGTCCCGGAGTGATTCAAGTTGAATTGCTCGTGTATGATCATGTGAGGAGTGTTTGATGTATAGATTGATTTATTACATGACGTGGTGTGTAATTGGATATATGTGGATGTCTGCATGTTTACATATTTGCATGTGATTGGAAGTACATTGATTGACCATATGCATTCCATATGCCTTTGGGACATCCTAGGACTATAAGAGTTAGTGCATGAGATGAGTCAAGAGTAAACGGTTCGGAGGGTAGTCTAAAAATATTAATTATCGGAGGGTAGTCCAAATGAAAAATATCAATCGTCGGAGCGGCCCAATTGATATTCATCGGAGGGTAGTCCACAAACAAATAATATATCAATCATTGGGCTATTTGATTGATATATATACATCGGGGGTTGTCCCTTACAATAAAAATAATAATTCTCTCATACAAGGCTTGGCGAGTGTAGAGAGAGTCGTGAGGACTTCCGGGATCACGGAGTTGGTGGTGGAGCATTCAAGTAGGATCATCATTTTGCTTGAATGTGTGTTTTAAATTGGAACATTGCCTGGCCTTAGGTGGTGAGTGGCCAGCTTAGGGCGATTCTCCTCTTGAGCATTAGCTCACTTGTCGTGGGACCCCCCCTTTTCTGGTCACGGGAGTGTGCGAGGAGGCGGTTAGATCTAGAGGGTGATCTTTGAAAGCCGAGATGTGGCTTGTTGATGTTTACATGTATTAGAACTCTTTAAGTTTAATACATGTATTGTTTAGAAGTGAAAATATATTGTAACTCTTGTAACTATGGGATATATAGTTGGATCATATTAGTTGGTATGCATATTAGTGTTTATGTTGATGGCGTATTACTCATGTGACTGGATTATTGGATATATATTGCATATATTGGATTGTTTGGGACAGGATATGCGGGTTTGTAGTGGTGGAAACTCCTGTACAAAGACTACGCGGAATTTTACGAAATGGCGTCGGGTAACCCGACATCCACTTGTATTCCGCGGGTTGACGGGTAGTCAACGGACCCCCGGGAAATGGGGCGTCACAAAGGCCCTCGAGTTAAGCTTAATATAACATACTTATAATAGTAAAGTAATATATTCACCATGTTAATATAACAAACTTTTGTCTAATGTAACAAACTTTTGTCAAATATAATACTCTTTTTTCTAATGTAATATAGTTATAAAAGTATGTTATATTATGTAAAACCCGGGTAAATTTAAATTTTTTTAAAAAAATGGCAAAACGGTAAATTGCAGCCAGTGTATAAATTGCAAAACTGGAATTTTCTAGATCTCGAATGACGAAACGGACCTTATCATTGGATTCGTCTTGCGAAATCTAGTTAACTAGGTGAATTTCGCTGAATTTTGAAACAGTCGGATTTTCATGTTTTTCGAGGTGACAGGTGCCCGGTGGACCCCAAAAACGGGATTTTTAAGAAAAAAAAAAATCTTGAAAATGGAAAATAAATGAAGAAAAATTCATTTAAAATAAATTGAACTGTGAGATAAAATAAATGGTTTCGAATGAAATGGACCAGGATAAGTCATGAACATGGTGCGAAGTGGGCGATGCTAAGGCAAAGTTAATATAAAAAATAAGTTTTGGAGACCAAAGTTCATTTTTCTACGAGAAGCGTGAGAAAGAAGGGAGAAAGGAAATAGAAACTCCAGCTTTTCTCTCGATCTGCGGAGACCGGTTGAGTGAGAATTTGTATGACGAAACGAAGTTCATCCCCTTCGATGAGGGGCTATGCGTAGTTCTGCGAAAACACGGGATTTTGCCAAGGATTCAAGCAAGGAGTTCGGGAAATCAAAGGTTTCGGGTTTAGGAAGTGTCCACGGGACTTCCTAGAGTTTCTTCTCGCTCAAGACCGAATATTCTTTTACTTTGGTTTTATTTTTTTTCACTCAGGGTTTTTGGTTGTGTTTTATGCCTGAAATTTCATTTGGCCAAATGTTTACCCTAAGGGTTGTTTAGTGAGTTTGGGGATGTAGGAATAGTGCACTATTTTGACCCTATATGATGTCCAGTTTTTGGGGCTGATTTTCGGTTAGAAAAAGAAGGAATTTGGGCTAGTGTTCTTCATGAAAATTGTAGCTGAAGTTGTGAACTTGATGTTAGGATTTTGAATCACTCAAATTGGACCTCTATTTCTCAAGTTATGGTCCATTTCATTTCTAGAATTATCACAGCTTAGGTTGTTGATTGTTCGTGTCCATGTATTTTGACTGATTTTCAATCAGGAAAAAAAGGGAATTTGGACTAGTGTCCTTCATGGAAATTGTAGCTGCATCAGTGAAATTGATGTTAGGCTTTTGAATCACTCAAATTGGACCTCTATAAAATGAGTTATAGTCCATTTTAAGGATTTGCCATGGGCTACTATTTTAACCCAGCCACAAAATCTGAATTTCGGGACGATTTACGGTTGGGAAAAAGAGGGAATTTGGACTAGTGTTCTCCATGGAAATTATAGTTGCATATGTAAACTTGATGTAGGCTTTTGAATCACCTAAATTGGACATGTACTGTAAGACCCGAGAAAATTCCAATTTTCGGAAAAATGGCAAAACGGTAATTTCGGTAAGAAAATCCAAAATTTTTCTAGATCTCGGATGACAAAATGGATTTCACTGTTGGAATCGTCTCGCGAAATCTAGCTACTACGTCGAATTTCGTCGAATTCCGAGATAGTCGAAATTTCAGGTTTTTCAAGGCACCAGGTGTCGTAAAACGGGTTTGAGAGACCTATGATGTGACAAAAGTCACCCACTACATGTACTCTTGTGACACATGCTGTAAGATTAGAGATATGATGGAAATGGATGGCCTAGATTGTGCCAAGTGTCAAAAAATCAAGAAAAGGGGCATGATGGGAATTATGGGAATTGTTAATGATAATAAGACAAAAGATGAACAGTGTCATCTTCTTCATTTTGAGCACAAATGGGCAATGGCTAGACGGGTGTGTGCAGAAAGTGAGATTTGAGATTTTTAGAGAGAGAGAGAGAGCACATTCTCTCTAGATTTCCGGCCGATCGGACCGTCGATTTTTGACGGAGCAAGAAATAAAGCTGTTCTACGCGACGAGGGCTACACGTGGACAGCGATTTGGTGGAGTTCCAACAACTCTAAGAGGTAGGGATCTTTTCCTACTTGGTTTATTCTTTGGCTAAGAGCATTGTTTATGGTTAGAGATATTCTGAGGCTTGATTTAGTCGTAAATTAGATTACTCAAGAACCTTTGAGCAGAGTGGAGAAAATCCGAATTTGGTGGCGCGTGAGCAGTGGCAGGGTTTCCGCATTCATGTGAATAATCAGCGATGATTTTCTTGTTGTAAAAATGTGTTTTGTAAATGATTCAAAATGAATTGCTTGTGTTTGTTAATTATCCCATGTGAGCTAATTTTGGTGTTATTGATGTGAGAATTGAATAACATGATTGTTGTGAGTAAATTATGTTAATATATGCATGTGAATTGTATTAGCATAAATTATTTAGAATTTCCATAATGCATTCCATATGCACTGGGGCAGCCTAGAATATTAGGTGTGAGTACATGACATGAAATGAAACAAAAATGAAAATGTTTGTGAAAGGAATTTCGACGGAAGATTTTCCGGAGAATCGTGTTGGGAGATTGTTCAATAATTCACATCGGAAGGGCCCATGAATTGTTTCGGAGGGTTATCGCAGTTACGCCTGGAGGGTTGTCAATATTTCTAGAAACTTCATTAGTGTGTTTTCAAGAACAAATAGCTTTTGTTTTAAAAACTGATTATTTTACTGTCATTCGGCTTAGGCATATGTGAGGGAGTCGGTGAGGACTCGAGACATGGGATTGGTCATGTAGACATTCGAGTAGGTTCATGTAATTACTTGAATGTGATTGTTTGCCATGGCATGTGCACTTAGGTGGGAGTAACCCATGTAGGAAATTATCTCTACTGACTTTTTTTGCTTGTGAGGGATCACCATTTAATTATAGGGAGGAAGCGTCGGAAGCGACACTCATTAGAGCATTGAAGAAACTGACTTGTGGCTTTGATGTTGTTAATATAACATGTATTAGAATGTTGTAATTTTAATATATGTTGAATTAAGAGTGATTTATTAACTCTTGAACTATGGTATATAGTTGGTGTATTTTTTATGAGTATTGATGTATGGGCCCAAGTAGCCCTTTTTACTCATGTACATGTCTCATGATATTGATGTTAGGACATGTTATATTTTGGGTAGAGCTCCCACGTCTGAGAAGACTCTGCAGTTTCAAGAAGTGGTGTCGGTTGCAGGCATCCCACAATCATTCCGTGGGTTGACGGGTTGTCAACGGACCCCCGGAAATGGGGCGTCACATGTACAACTCAAGTTATGGTCCATTTCCCGGGACTGCTACAACTTAGGTTGTTTAATGGTTTGTGTTCAGATTTTGGGACTATTAGGGGACTGGTTTAAGATTGTGGTGGAACTATTTTGTGATACATTATGGCTTGGTGTGTAGGCGTCTATACCCTGGCGGTCTTAAGGATCAAGTTGTCATTGCTTGAGTTTGAGTGACATGCTTAGTGGTAATTGATTAGAGGTTCATATATGTGTTTAATGTATTAACATGTGATGAATTGTGTGTGTAGACATGGCCATTACATGGCATGTTGCATGAGCTATTTGTTGACATGCTATGTCATAATTTGCTGAGGATAAAGTGCGTCGATTACTGACAAAGGAATGATTTGATTGTGATGTTGATATATGCGTATGATATATTGACATGAATGAAATTTTTATTGGAGATTATATGATGTTTGATATAGTTGTCCATGATGTATGGAAAAATGCATGATTAAAATACTCATAGCATTCATCATCACGTGGCATACTCTGAAAATAGGTCATTGTTGACATATATATTATCTTGATATAAAGCAATATATGTCAATAATTTTTATTCAAATATTAACTATAACATATAAGAAACTTGAGTTAAAACAATAGTGACATATGTGAATTCTACTAGTATTTATTCCACGAAACATGATAATCCAACCTCAACGAGAAAACTTATAAGTTAGCAAATGATGACATACATAAAAATTGCTAGAAGTGTCTTGAATTTATAATATTTTAGCCTTGATAGAGAAAAATGTTAAGTTAATATATATTTAAAACATTCTTCCAACCTAGGTTGTAGCAATATGTAATAAATAAATTAAATGTAAATCCGGAAAATTCTAATTTTACGAAAAGGAATTAAACGGTAATTTGGTAAAAATCTGAAATTTTCTAAATCTCGGATGGCCAAGCAGGACTTCAGTTGGAATCGTCTCATAAAAATCTAGCTTCACATTGAATTTCGTCGAATTACGAGGCGGTCGAATTTGCCACGTTTTTTAAGCGTAGTAAGCGGGTTTGAGAAGGCATGTGATGTGTGACAAAAGTCACATACTACATTTACCCATGTGACACATGTTGCATGGTTAGTGAGATGATGGAAATGAGTGGCTTAGATTAAGCCATGTGTCAAATAGTGAAAGGAGGGGGACATAAGTGAAATTAAGGGAAAGTTTAATGAGATAAAGACAAAATAGCAAATAGTGTTCATCTTCTCCATTATTTGAAAAGCCAAAAACGTGAAGGAATCGGCGATTATTTGGGACTTTTGAGTTTTAGAGAGAAGGTGTGCATACTCTCTAGATTTGCGGTCGATCGGATTTTGCGAGGTCGGTTCTCAGCAGAACAGAAGCAAAAGTCGATCTACCTGTGAGGACTCACGGCGTGGACAACGATTTGGTGGAGTTTCGACAACCAAAGAGGTAGGGATCTTTTCTTGGTTATTCTTTGGCTAAGAACCATGTAAATGGTTAGGAATGATACGAGGCTTGTTTAGCGTAAGTCGATCTCAAGCTTTGACCCAAGTGGAGAAAATTCCTGACTGTGTGGCCGTGAAACGAGTGCCACTCGAGGTTTCCTTGTTCATGTGAATAGTGGCTGATGAATTTTGGTGTGATTTTATGATGTTGGTGATTAAAATGAATTGCTTGTGTTTGTCGATTAGCTATGTGAGCTAATTTTGGTGTTATTGGTTGTGAATTTGCATAACATGATTTATGTGAATTAATTATGTTAATATATATGCATGTGAATATATTAACATGAGCTTGTTGGAATTGGCATCACGCATTCCATATGCATTGGGGCACCCTAGAATATTAGGAGTGAGTGCATGACATGAAATTGAAAGAAAAACGGAAATGTTTGTGAAAGGAATTTCAAGGAAGATTTTCCGAAGAATTGCCTTGGAGAGTTGTCCAACAGTTCATCTCGGAGGCGGACCCATATTTGTTCGGGAGGAAGCATCCGGTCGCCTCGGAGGAGTAGTCACGTGTATTTGAAATTCGGTAGTGAGTTTTAGAACAAAAGCTTTTGTTTTGAAAACTGGATATTTTTACTCGCATTCGGCTTAGGCATATGTGAGGCTCGGTGAGGACTTGGGACATAGGATTGGTCATGTAGACATTTGAGTAGGTTCATGAAATTGCTTGAATGTGATTGTTTTTCCATGCATGTGCGCCGGAGGAGTAACTCATGTAGGAAATTATCGGCTGCGGGCTTTGCTCACCTTGTCGAGGGATCCATGGCCCCGGTGCGGGGGGTGTCTTGCTTGGGGCGGCGCTCGCTAGAGCGCGTTTAGAAGAAAACCCCGATTATTGGCTTTGGTATTGATTTTGTATAACACGTATTATAATTGTAAATTTTAATATATGTTGAATTAAGAGTAATATAAAAACTCTTGAACCATGTAATATATTTGGTTGGGATATATATTTTGTGAGTATTGATGCAGGGGCCCAAGTTATTTTACTCGTATGTGGACCCTGTGTGGTCATTGTAAACTTGTTATGACATGTTTGTACCTTGGGTAGAGCTCCCCGTACAAAGGAGACTCTGCCCGATTTTCATGAGTGGTGTCGGGTTACCCGACATCCACGATTATTCCGCAGGTTGATGGGTTGTCAACGGACCCGGTTTTGAGGCGTCACAACTTGGTATCAGAGCTTAGGTATACGAATACCTAGAGCTTGAGGGACTTTGGCTTAGGCCATAGTCATGAGGTGTAGGGACATCATAGCTTGGTATAGCTCGATGTTAGGGTTTAGGTATGTGATTACCTAGGAAGTCACGGGACAAGAGTAGAACACTGCATGCATGATGTTTTATGTGTGATTGGTGTGTATAACATGAGTGATGTGTAATCATGTGTTATGTATGAATTGTGATTGAAATTGTATGCTTGGTGAATAGCATAGGAAAGAGTTGAACACTAGGGTCGAGAAAATGTAACCTTAGGTGTTCGAGAAATTTTACTAGACAAATGGTCGAAATTAAATGAAAAAAAATGATGTGAAGAAATTTTTTTTCTAGGTTTTTCGATTATTAATAAAAGCGGAAAAAAATTTAATAAAATAAATTTTAATAAATTTATTTGGTTTTTCTTGAAAAATGAAAAAATATATATATATATTTTTGGGTAGTTTTCCAGTAGTAGGAATGAAAAAAAAAAGAAAAAAAAAGAGAAGTTGTAGGGAGATGGAATGGGCTACTACCCAGTTTCCAATTTGGGTCACGATACAATGAAATTGTGTCGTGACATAGCAGGCATGGGTGCCCAGCCAAGGGCCGCGATCACGGCGGGACTCGTACGACATTCGCGAGCCTACGCCCGCGATCGATCTTCGAGGCCCACGTCCCGGCCCGACTTTGTGTGGGGCGTAATGGCGATCTTGTAGCGCATGAAGCAGCGAGCGTGTCATGATACAATTGTTGTGTCGTGGGCGAGGAGGCGACACGTTGTGTGGAGGTCTGGTCTCGACCCGAGGCTGCGATCTGGCGGCTCGGCGCCGCTGCGACCGCACGTGGGGCACGCGACCTGCGCGGCGGCCGTGGCGATACGGTGTGTGTGCATGGCCTTGGTGCTGAGTGTGTCGCAATATAGGTTGTGACACAACCACCCAGGCTTGTGACACGGCCACGACCCGGCTAGCCAAGCTTGCGACACGCTAGTGTTAAACATTTTATTTCTCACACTAAACCCTAGTGTTAAACATTTTTTTTTCCTATGTGCTATTCACCAAGCACACAAATCACGCAATTCAACCACACAATAATGCATGTTCGCACGTAAAACCATGATGCGTGCCAGTGTTAATCATGTCCGTGGCCCGCTGGGTAATCACGTACTTAAACTTCAACATCGGCGCAAATTGTGGTGTTCTCCAAAACTTCACGACCATGGCCCAAAGCGAGTCCCCGACCCTAGGTATTCGTCATACCTGAGCTCACGTCTAAGGCTTTGTGTGTTGGTATCGGGACTAAACTTATGGATATGACCAGGCTCCCTGGTAATGGGTACCTGAATCGATGCAAGGCTGTGAAGTGGTATCATAACGCGCATAACCACGTCCACCCAGAGCTCGGGTTAATCGTTTGCATAGCTCACGTCTGCATTTGTGGCCATTTCGAGCAGGTGTCGTTGACGACAGATCAGCTTGCGGAATAATCGTGGATGTTAGGTAACTCGACACCACTCATAAAATATCGGGCAGAGCCTCCTTTGTACGGGGAGCTCTACCCAAAATACAACCCTATCCAAGCAGGTTCGTGTGCTTGCGGGGTCGCTTGTAAATAAAATAATACTTGGCTGCAGGCCCACGCGTGCTCTCCCTGAAATACATCAGTATAGCCATGGTTCAAGAGTTAACACATTACTCTTAATACAACATATATTAAAATTATAGAGTTCTAATACATGTTATACAACAATATTAAAGCCATAAGTTGGCTTTCTTCTAACTCTGCTTGACCTACAGTGAGTCTCTGCGCGCCCGACTCTTCCCACTTTACGAAATGGTGATCCCGCCGGCGGGGTGAGCAAAGCAATTAGAGATAATTTCCTACTGGTTTACTCGCTAAGTGCATGTTGGCAAACGTGCATTCAAACATTTCATGAACCTACTTTCGGGCCATCTACATTACCCCGAACCATTGTCCAGGAGTCCTCACGGATCCCTCACATATGCCTAGTAGAATGCTAGTAAAATAATCGGTTTTTCAAAACAAAGCTGTTGTTCTTGAAAACACACTGCAATTTTGGTAAAATATTGGACAACTCTCAGTAGAATGCGTTTGGACTAACCCTCCGAAATAATTCATAGAGGCCACAGCCGATGTGAATTGTTGGACAATCTCGAACACAATTCTACGGAAAATCTTAGTCGAAATTCCTTTAACAAACATTTTCATTTTTGTTTAATTTCCGTATCGTCTTATTTCCTTTTAATATTCGCCACAGATGCGTATGGAATGCGTTATCTTGTCAATAATTTATCTTAATACAATTATCGTATATTAACATAATTTAAATCACATAAATCATGTTATGCAAATTCACCATCAATAACACTAAAATTAGCTCACATGGGCTAATTAGCAAACACAAGCAATTCATTTTGAATCACTTACAAAACACATTTTCACTCCACGAAAATCATGTCACTATTCAGTGAACGCGTTGAAACCCTCGAGTTGTATGTATTCACGGCCAGCGAGTAGGATTTTCTGCCGGTTCAAGGTTTGAGGCAGAGTTTACGGCTAATCAGCGCCGAGAATATCGAAATAGCAAACATGGTTTTAGACAAAGAATAAAACAAGTGGAAAAGATCCTACCTCTTGGGTTGTCGGAGCTGCCAAATCGGTGTCACGGGTAGCCCCGCCATTTGCGTGAATCGACTTTGGCATTAAGTCGAGCAAACCCGATTAGAATATTTGAATCTGAGAAATGGCTTCTATACAGATTTCAAAAGGAAACCACAGAACTCTTGCAGCATCTTTTCTCCCTGCACGTTTTTGCTCTCCTTTTTGTTTGAAGACAGCTATTCAAGTTTGTCTTATTATCATTAACATCTCAAAAATTCGACATGTCTGTCTTAGCGATTTTTGTGACAGCGTATCTAAGCGGATTCGTTTCAAATAACCTGCTTTAATGCTGCGGCGTGTGTCCGCGAGAATACGTGTAGTAGGTGACTTTTGTCGCGTCACATGTCTCTCAAACCCGTTTTACGACGCGATGCTTCGGTCTTTCCAGCGTGAATTTTATTTGTCTCGAATTCGATGAAATTCGGCGTGTTAGGCGTAGATTTCGAGCGATTATGATAAAAGTCCGTTCATCATCAGAGATAGAAAAAATTTGATTTTGCGAAGTGCCGTTTACCCCTTTTTCGAAAATTTGAATTTTCTCGGGTCTTCGCGGACCCCTCGGTTTAGGCGATCATTAAAAGTATATAAAATCTCATTTATAAATTTATCAAGTTATTATTATATTAGTAAATGTTAAAATTTGAAGAACATTTTTTCTTTCGATTCTTTGTAAAGTTAAACCTATCTACAAACAATTTGATGACAATTTTTTTCTTTGGATTTTGCCATTCAAGGAGAGTTATATTTTGTTTGTTTTCAGTATTAGATTTCCTTTTGTTGGGTTTTGATTTGTGTTTTGGGTGTCTATTTGGTCGATGAGGGTTATCTACAAAGTTTTATTTTTACATTTTTTAAAACATAAATGATGTAACATGACTTCCTCTCATTAGTTACATTGGTACAACCCTGTCTAATTATGAAATTTTTTCATTATAGTATTTTAATAAAAATAAGAACTTAAAAAATGTCATCTTGATTGTTTAAAAATACATTTACAATTAGTTTTGAAAAAATAGAAGACACGGCGTATATCAAATTTCAATTCACAATGTTCTTAAGATCATGAATTTGTTTTATATTATCCGGTGAAAAAATGGAATAAAACAAGTAAATTTAGTTGCTTCCCACAAGTGAACCCTTTGATTACCAATACCATTTGTATTTCTTTTATATTAATTCATATTTATAAAAATTATTATTGCAAATTCTATTTATTTTCTTGTTCACTTAGTTTTTTTTTAAAGGTTCTTGTTCAATTAGTTAAAAGTTTTTAAAATACTTTGGTAAAATCCATCCTTCATCGGTGCTTTAACTTCCTTTTTTTTTTTTTGGTTTTAAACATAATTCTCCAAAGCTTCGAAATACTTTTGTTTTCTTTACAAATGAGAGAGAGAAGTGATAGCTTAGGTGCATGATGATGAATCGGAAAAATGCCATTTATCCTCTCTCCTTTAAATCTATTCGCCATATGCCCAGAGCTCATGCGCTCTCAGCTGAGGTGTGCCAATAGAACGGTCCCGATATGGGTTGGGAGTAGACCCAACACACTACGGGTTGGCTTCAACTACCACTGGGCCTCAACAATAAGCTGCTTCTTGTGTCATAGTGTTGGCCCAGGTAGCAATTTATGTTGCATGATTGTATGTGCTCGATGAAATGACTCAATTAACCTTTTGAAGACTTTTTTTTTTTGAAAAGATAGATTAGATTCATTCAAAACATTAATACATTAATAAATATATATAAATATAGCGTTTTGCCAAGTGCAGCCGTATGGTGAGGTGGTGAAGGGAGTAGGGGTAGGGGGTTGACTATTAAACTTAAATGGCGGTGGAATTGATTGCATCAATCAAATCAAGAAGCCAGCAGTTAATTATAACCTATAACAAAGAATAAGAAAAGAATAGTCTTTAAAAAAAAATGAAAAGTGAAGTTAGTTTTTTTAAAAATAAAATTTATTAAAATAATTTGAAAATAAAAATAATATCTAAATTAATATATAAATAATTAATGATTACGGTATTAAAATTTTTTTTTAAGTTAATATTATAATAATTGACTTTAACATTATAAATATTTTGAAAAATTTTTAAGTTAATATCATAATTATTGACTATGATATTATTGTTCATATAATAATTCGTAGTATTTTATTTTTAAACTATTTTAATAAAAAATTTAAAAAAAAAAACTAAATGTGTACAAAACTGAAAAGAGTGGCTCTACATTTTGCCACATCCCCCATTCTACATTTAGCTGTGTAATTCACATTTCGTTTTAAAAAGCGTCCCCCACTTTTCTTGCTATCAACTATTTTTCTAATTGTCAATAACTGTCCATCGTTGCTCACTGCTCACACAAATTATTTTAAATAGGTGAGAAAGCGAAGAAGCGCTAGTGACACACCCCACCCCCTACTAGCGGCGGGTGTGCCGTCACCCGTAGAAATCGGTCGTTGCTAACGACTAGAAAATTCATGTGAAGCGAAGTCGTATTGCTTCTTTGAAAACTTCATTGATTGCTAAAATCTCGACCTCTTGTTGCATATAGGACATATTCAAATCCACCTTAAACACAATTTACACTTTTCCAAATATGGCAACCAACAACGTTCTTTCAAAGAGCCTCAGGCTCATCACATTTTCACAATATAAAACTATGTACATACATATGCTCAACTGTAAAAATTCCAAAGTATTTCCTTACATAAGTTATTTAATACGACAGCGATACAAAAGTCGGGAGAATCTAATATGCTTCGGTGTCAGGCGTGCTGTGCACGGAAAATAGTTTTAAAAGCATGAAAATAATGAAACTAGCAGCTACCGGTGAGTGTATGCTTTATAAAATGTTTGCTTTTTCTGAAAATATCTCAAAACTGTAAAACTCTCTTTTACAAGACACTTTCCAGAAACCTTGCTTGCTCTGCTTTAAAAGTTTCTAAAACTTTTCATAAACCTCTTGCTTGCTTGCTTTACTTTGCTTTAAAAGTTTATAAAACTTTTTATGAACACGGGAACTGGAAACCAAGCCTTTAAGGTTTATAAAACTTTTCATAAACCTCTTGCTTGCTTTGCTTTAAAAGTTTATAAAACTTTTTTATATACGAGAACTGGGCTCAGCCGCTTGCTAAAGGTTTATAAAACTTTTTGCAACATGGGAGTCTAGGCTCAACCGCTTGCTTTAAAGTTTATAAAACTTTTCATAAATGCGGGAACTGGGCTCTTCATACCGATGGTTGATTTTCAAAAGCGTGTGAAATGTTTATCATCGAGATGACCAACGGGGCCTTTCTTGCTTCTTTGTCCCCTAGTAGGCTCTGAGGAGCTTGGGCTTCAGCGGGTGCGGTGGAAGGACACAGGTCCGCATCACCCTAGTGGAAGAGCCTTGGCTCAATTCCCCTTTCCGTTAAATGGTGGAATGACAGCAGTGCATCCACCGTAATCTAGCTAGCGATGCTAGCCATATGCTCGATGCGTGCCACGGTCCCTTTATTACCGCTGATGCATGAACTAAGTTCTTGAGCCAGGGCAAATCTAAATGCATGAAATGATGTCTAACACCCTGCACGCACGTGCGAATCTTTCTTACCGTATGCTTGCTTAAGAATTAGAGATTTTCGTTAGGCTGTTTTTATAAAATATACTTTTTGTTTGCTTGCTTGCTTGCTCTTTGAAATATGGTTTTACAACTCAAAACCATTGCTTGCTTGCTTTTTAAAAGTATGGTTGAATACATGAAAACCATTACTTGTTTGCTTTTCACATATGGTTTAAATCAAAACCATTGTTTGCTTGCTAAAACTCATTGCTTGCTTTAAAATATGGTTTACAATCAAAACCATTAAATACCAGTGTAAAACAGTTTATAATAATACACTAGTATTTGAAAATAGGTTTAGAACACTCACCTTTTTGTTTACCAAAACTTGAGCACGACTCCACAACTTTCCCGTTTTTGCTTTTAGCCTACACACTCAAACGAATACGGCGAAAACATTAATCGCCTGCGTATAGCGTAAAACTTAACGTACTTCACACATAAGTTACTTTAGGGTCACACAACATTCATATAAAGCCAAATGAACAATTTACCCTAGAGCAAAAGCCTAACAAAAAAAAAAACCACTGTATTTTGGCAAACCTTTTTCCAACAATACTCTCTAGACTTTATTACCCAAAAATTATTCAAACGGTCTTCAAACATTATGAAACTCTCCATATCAGTCCTTTATATACCCAATGACATCTCTTTAAATTTTCAATTTAAAATTCCTTCTCTAAGGCCCTCAACCACATAACCTGAAGTTACAACATTTTTTTATGCCTAATTGGTTAGCTCAACTGAATCACCCTACGTATCCTTGATTTCTGGGGTCTTAGCTCCATAAATTGTAAATGGTTTCTTCACTCATTTGAAGCTATGGTTCTAAGGTTTCTTCTCCAATTAGAATCATCCAATTTGGATCACCAAAACTCAAGTTATTGTATTTTACATCTAGATTACTCAAATTGGCAGAACAGAATCTGCACATAGCTCCACTTTGAAAATTTTATGGGCACTTTGGGGTTACAATTTTCATGCACTTCCTTCAGCTAACTTATTCCCCTAGAATTCTATTTTACCCATAATTTTGAATCACTCAATTTGGATGAGTGAAACTCCACTTATGGCCAAAACACTACAACAATACCTAAAACAGAGCATAACCAGTGAGCTACATGAGCTCACCTTTCAGTCCGTATTTGGGAGCCTTAGAGCTACAATTTGCTCTTAGTCCCTTCTATACATTTGTAGCCCTATCTATTATGGTTCTTTAACAATTGGAATCAATTCATTTGGATGATTATAACTTAATCTATAGCCAAAACAAGAACATGTGTGTTTATAAAAATTTTGACAGCATTCCCTTTAAAAACTCAACATTCTCCTTTTTTACAACCATTCCCCAAAACCACTCCAACCAATCAAGAAAACACAAAACAACCTCAAACCCTAGCTCTAGGAATTAGATCAAGAACCCAAGAACCATGGAAATCCATATAAAGGTCCAAAGTCCAATAATCTGTACAAAAACCTAGAAATCCAAGTATACATAATTCCAATACAAAAACATACCTTATTTCTCTTCTCCCTCTTCTTCTTCCTCTTCTTCCTCTTCTTCCTCTCTTCTTCTCACCAAAAACGTGAAGCCCTAGTTTGAGAGACTAAAATAGGTTTTGTTTTGTCATGCCCTTTATAATCTCATCTTTTAATTTACAATTAGGTCCTCAATCTACTTTAATATTTGAAATCCGACTTATGTTATTTCTGCTTTGGCATACTCTCTTCTCATCTTATATCCTTTATGTCCCATTTTGAATCAATTACAACTTTACCCTTCTTCTAGTACAACATTCAGTTAAAAATCAAATTTGTATGGATTCACAATTTCATCTGAACAACAACAATACTACAATGACACTTGGTGCGCATATGTGCCCTGCGGTTACGTACCGTACACCCTCTCGGGATGGGCGTTCTATTCATTGTGCTAGTGATTTGAATCTATCAAATCTTTCCAAAAATAGCTTTACGTGACCTATAGGAAAAAATTCTTGGTTTATGGTTCATCGACCAGAATTAAAATAGATTAATCGATCATTTCATATGTCAGGTTACTTAAATTTGTAAATTTGTAAATTTGTAGAGTCCCAAGGTTGAGAAGTGATAGCTTAGGTGTACGATGAGTTTTATAATATTTTTTTTTATATTTGTTATGACTTGTATAATTAAGAATTTAAGACCCATTGTTGTAAGTTTTGAAGCTTACATATTTGATTATCTTGAAATCAATTTACTTAAAATTGACATGTCTCGTTTGAGACTTTTTCTTTTAGATAAATAAACTATTTTGAAAAAAATGTGGAATATCTTTGTGGGAAAATAATTGGAGATTTAATATCTTTAAAATTGTTATTCCTTCTTTTCAGATTTTATTTGATAATTTATATTATTATCTTTTTGAAATATACTTCACTAAAAATATCAAAAGTACAGGAATAAAATTTATAAAAATCATATTTCATTTTTTAAAATTTTCTAACTAAATAAAGATATTATGGATATATTATTAAAGAGATAATTTTATTCTGAATATATGACCTCTATTTTATTATGTTTAATTTATTCATTGTTTCTAGTTGTTATTTTTATTA
The DNA here is from genome assembly GCA_016808115.1 of Tetrastigma voinierianum. Classification (NCBI taxonomy): domain Eukaryota; kingdom Viridiplantae; phylum Streptophyta; class Magnoliopsida; order Vitales; family Vitaceae; genus Tetrastigma; species Tetrastigma voinierianum. Next base: position 143,794 of record JAEQBH010003964.1, read on the forward strand.
TATAAACTTTTATTTATATTAATATTTGTTGTATCTTTTGTATATATTCTATATATAGGATAGTAGACATTGTTGATAATCAGTCCACTATTACCAAAAATATTGCGTTGCAAGAATATAATAGAGAGAATTAAGAAGAGAAAGTAGATAAGCACCAAAGATGGTAGAGAAAGTCAGAGGATAACCATTTTATTTTCACTTTCATTCTCTTATATACATTGAATAGGGGAGTGGACATTCATGTACGTAGAATGCGGAGTTACGAATGTGCCGTAATAGGTACATTGAATATACGTGAGAGTGTATATAGGTTACGAATGTGTGAGTTCACGAATGTGCATTATAAACCGATTACGTGAATATGCATTGATGTATATAGGTTACGAATGTATAGGTTACGTTGAATATAATGAATATTCCATTCATGTACTTCATAACTTTTATGAATATCATTGTATTCATGAATGTGCATTGAATAATCTTGCCTCATTAAAACCTTAAGCGAAAAACCCCGATTAGGACAAAAGCAGGAAAAAAGGGGAAAAAAGAAGTAAGTGCATAAATATTTATGATCTCTCCCTTTTATGGATGCATTAATTGCCTCGTAAAACCTTAAGCAGAAAAACCAAATGGAGACAACCCAGAGGACAAAAGGGAAAAAGAGTGCAATGCATAGTTCACAATATCTCCCCCTCAATTTGAGCTATATAGCCACTGCTAGGGCTAGTTAATCTTGCATCTTATGAACTCGCCGCATACCAATGCCATATACTAATTTCTCAAAAGTTGAAGTTGGCAATGATTTGGTAAAAAGATCTGCAAGATTATTTATGGATTGAATATGCTTAACATCAATTTGTCGACTTTCTTGGAGTTCATGAGTACATGGCATTCGGCGAGATATGCTTGGTCCTATCACCTTTGATATATCCTCCCTAACGTAAACCTGGCGGCATTATCTTCATAAATTATAGTGGGAGAATTTGAAAGCCGGTGTTAGCTACAAGAATTGAATATGTGTTATAATGGATCTTAACGAGCACACTCTCTTCGACTTCATATAAAGCAATGATCTCAGTGGTTAGAAAGATGTAGCTACTAGCGGTGCTCGTAGAATGCCACGAAGATAAATGGTGCCATTATAACAAAATAAATAACCGGTTTGAGAGCGAGCTTTATGTGGATCGGATCTATATCGGCATTAGAATATCGACTAAACCGAGAGAAGTAGATTCCTTGGAATAATATAATCCCAAATCTATGGTTTTCTCGGAGATAACGAAAAATGTTTAATTCCATTCCGGTGTCTAGAGTTGACTCAAAAACTAAACGTGCCAATAAATTTCTTGTAAACGATGCGGTCTCGTACATTGTGCCAAGTACATCAAAGCCCCGATTGCATTGAGATATGGTACTTCGGACAATATCTCTTCATCGAGATTCTCTAGGATGAAACTAATCTTTTGGGGATCTAGAGACCTTACAACATGGGGTACTCAATGGGTGAGCCTTGTCCATGTTGAAGCGTTTAAGTAATCTTTCAATGTATGATTGATGGACGTTATTCCATTTGCTTTATTGTGTTTGTAGACGAAGACAAGTTTGGTTTTCCCGAATCTTTAACTAGAATTCCTTTTTCAAATATTTTTCGTGATTTTAGCTAACTCTTCTGGAGTTCCAATTAAATTTATATAAATTGACATAAATTGCTATAATACTTGACTCCGGTTTACGTTTCTTAATAAACACGCATGGGCGAGATAGGATCATTCTTGTACCTTTCCTTAATTAGGTACTCACTTGGCGTTGATACCACATGCGGCCCAGGGTTGCTTTAACCAGTACAAAGATCTTTGCAATTTTATTGAGAATAAGTTGCGGGGAGTGCATGCATCAGGCATTTTGAATCCCTCAGGAATTTTCATATAAATATCTGTGTCTAATGAGCCATATAGATATGCCGTCACAATGTCCATAAGACGCATTTCCAAATTTTCAAAGATTACCAGACTAATGAGAAAACGAAATGTAATCATATCCATCACAGGTGAATATGTCTCATCATAATCAATCCTAGGTCTCTGGGAGAATCCTTGGCCCGGCTGAGTCGAGCTTTATACTAAACAGCCTCATTTTCTCATTCGTTTCAGACAAATACCATTTATATCAACGGGTTTTTACATTATCGGGGATGCGAGTTATGGGTCCGGCCTCTCGTTTAGCTAAGGGAAGCTAATTTAGCCTTAATTGCTTCCTCCCACTTAGACAATCTTGCCTTTGGCATTGATAATAGATTACTGACTCTGATCGCCATCCCATAATTTTATGAGCAAGCGAGAATGCAAAATTATCATCAATGATGATTTATTTGATCCCAAATCTCATTACAATATGTAGTAGATTATCAGTATTCTAGGGTTGGTGATCTTTTCATGGGTTTGTGCCTCTTCAAAGGGCATTAAGCTCTTTAAAAAGTAAGCCTGGCGCAGGCTCTATTACGAGTGGATTCTTGATTCTTGCTCGTTTTGAGGAACAATGTCTTTGATCCCCATTGGTCTACCTTCAGCGTAGGATTTTCATCCATTTAGCTTGTCCTTCGGGAGCGGCTATCCCTAGGCCCCGAACATTTTAATTTGGAATATGAGATTTCGTTACCTTAGTAGCATCATTAAATGCATCGAGAGTCTATTGGCTGCTCTTTGTAAATGGATATCTTGTGCACCTCGTTTCGCACTCAGGAGTTCTTGGGTCGAATTGAGATAAATGTTTCTCATTCTAGGAGAAAACCTTAACTGGTTTGCTTATGACCATTTTCAATTTTAGGTGTCTGTCGATGGAAACATAGTCTCATTGAAATGACAATCTGCGAATCGCGATAAAAAAGATCACCAGTAGTCGGTTCCAAGAACCTAATGATGGACGATGAATTAAACCCAACATAAATGCCCAAACGGCGTTGGGGACCCATTTTTGTTCTTTTTAGTGGTGCAATAGGCACACATCGCACAACCAAGGTGCGTAAATGTGAAATATCGGGTTCATAACGAGAACCATTTGAGAAGGGGAGATTGTAGGAGACCCAATGGGGCGCGATCTTTTAGAGACGTAGCATGCAAAGCGGCATGACCCCATCTTTAATATCGTTGGTCGTTCTCAATAATAGGGTGCGGGCAATGATTTGTATATGTTTAATCAAGTTCTGCCAATCCATTTTGAGTATGAACATATGCGGCTAGGGTGCTCAACGATTACAGTGAAGCCTGATATGTATCAAAATATTTGATGTAAAGTCTGACCATTATCATCCTTATACCTTTAATTGGATAATCGAATTGTGCCAACTTTTATAATACCAGCAAAGTAAGCGATGCAAAGGTGACGTGCGTATGAATAATAGACAAACATGGGACCATCTATAAGATACGTCCCACTAGTACCATAAAATAACTCGAAATGGTCCACTTGGTGGTTGTATTGGTCCACAAATATCACCTGAATTCTTTGCGGGGAATAAAGAGGATTCAAGATCAACCTTTTTTTATAGAGGTTTGATAATGAGTTTTCCTTGTGAACAAGCTACAATTATAATCTTTGGACAACAATACCTTTGTATCCTTTAAAGGGTGCCCTTTGTGATACGGATTATTCGCATCATTGAGCGTCGGGGTGATAAACCGATCATGCCATAATCAAGCGATCGAGGTTGCAATCTCCAAGATATGGTGGAGTAGGTTTCAACGGCCTTAATCATGACACAATACAAACCCATAGAAGAAGCAGCTTCATGGATAGTCTTAATTTATCTTATAAGAGGTAATGCCAAGATATTCTTTATTTTGCTCATAAATAGTTTCAACATGGTACCCATTCACGATTATTGCATCTTTGAAGCTAAGTAGATTCCTTTTGATCTCTTGCTTAGAAATGCATTCTCAATATGCGAGGATGGTACCTTTAGTGAAAACAATTGTGGCATTCACGAAGCCATCAATAATCGGAATAGGACCAGATATTGTATGGACACGTGTCTTATGTAATGTCATACTCGAGAAAAAGTGTCTACTACGAAATATGCTATGCGTTGATGCACTATCAAGCAAACAAACATCTTCCTTTTTCTCGGTGTTTCCATTTGCATTTATGTTGACAACTTCGGTGTCAAGTATCATAAAATTTTCATATTAGTTATAGGGTCAAATAAAATTTCACAATAATAAATATTATATCAAGTTCATAAGCATTTCATTACTAACCATATTAAAGAACAATAAAAGGTAATACATTTAAAGAAAAACAACTAGAAAAGAAATTATTAGAATCATAAAATTCGAAATCTAAGATGTCATCCACCAGTCTGATGCTTCAACAAAGTAATCAAAGGTCCTCAAAGAAATTAGAGACATCTAGGGATGCATTTGCTGCCGGGAGCAAGAGTCCACCAACGAGATATTGTTGGCTTCAACAGTGGTTATGGCAGCAGGATTAATTTCAATGGCGTGAGATTCACCACGTTTGCCCGTATTTTTTAAAGATGCCTGGTATAGATCAACAAAGTGCTTTGGTGTACGACAAGTATGTGACCAGTGCCCAGTCATACCACAACGATGGCAAATACTTTCATTAGTCACCTTCTTTGGCTTCTTTTCTTTATCAGTTACGGCCAAAGTCGAATTTCTAGAAGCAGTTAAATTTTTTGCCACCCCTTCGAGGATTATATTCTTGCTTGCGCTTGTAGCCTTTAAAATGACCAATAAGTTTCTCAGAGTTTGCATGTGCTTCAGGCAATGCTTTTGAGCTAACAGGTCTAAGATCATGATTTTTGAAGCGATGAATTCGTGGTTGCTCGCGGTGAGAAACACAGAAATTAAATTAGAGTATGTAGGCGAATTGACGTTCTTGGGCTATTCTTTGTTCTGATACAATATTGACATGGAAGGTGGAGAAAGTTTTCTCTTAGGTTCATCGGTGAGCTTGATGCAGCATAACTCAAGCCAAACAATAATATCAAATAAAGCGGAGTTATAATCGGACAACGATTTAAAATCTTGTAGTCACGAAGTTTGCGGAATCATATTGTGCTTGAGGAAGGATACTTGATCTTGAGTATGATCATACCTATCCTTCGACCTCTTCCACAAGGTTTGAGGGTCTCGAACGGATAAATATTGAGTCTGCAGGCTCTCATGCAAATGACGACGAATAAAAATCAGTGCATTTGCTTTATCTTTTGCATTGAGGTTCGTCATACGTAATTGCGTTAGAGTCTTGCCCTTGGAGGTGCGTTTCCATGTCAGAGCACGGGATAGATAATTATTTTCACTCACTTCGAGGATGTGGAATTTGGGCTTTTCAATATTTGCCATAATTCTTGCAAAACAAATGAATCCTTAAATTAATTAGAAGGATTTTCAAATATCCACCACCACTTCAGGAGCAGAAGGATACCTTTAGGTTGGAAATTTGAGCAGACCCCGAGAAAAGAAAAAGAAGAATTGATAGAAGAAGATGGAAGTATAAGTTGATTAATAAAAAAATACTCGCCTTGCACAAAATATTTACTCCAATTGGTAGATCTTTGTCTTGATAACGTATTGTAAAATGTTGCGTTGCAAGAATATAATAGAGAGAATAGAGAGAGATTAAGAAGAGAAAGTAGATAGCGCGAGAATGGTAGAAAAAGTCAGAGGAGAGCCATTTTATTTTCACTTCCGTTTCTTATAACATACATTGAATAGGGAGATGGGCATTAAATGCGTAGAATGTGGAGTTGCGAATGTATAATAGGTACATTGAATATACGATGATGTATATGGGTTAAGATGTGCCATAATGAGTACGTGAATATACATTGATGTATATGGAGTTCTGAATCTTATAGGTTCGTTGAATATAATGAATATTCATTCATGTATTTCATAACATCCACATATATTTTGGGTATATGTCGATAATTTTGATGAATTTTGAGCCAAAGTAATGAATTTACCGATATTTCAAGATATATCCCAATTTTCGGAACCCTTCCTTATTGTTTTAAGTATTTTTCCTCGATTTTTTTGGTATTTTCAACCACCTTTCTTATTATTTTTTGTCTTTTTTTATATTTTATTTTTCAACCACGCTTCCTTATTTTTGGTATTTTTCAACTAACTTCCTTATTGGTTCGTCTAATTATGCAATTTTCAATCACTTACCTTTTTTTTCCTTTGATTTTTTATATTTTCCAACCACCTTTCTTATTTTTCCTCGATTTTTTTTTTGTATTTTTCAATATTTTCATCTTCCTATTTTATTTATTTATTTTGTATTTTTCCTTATTTTTCATTTGAGACCACCTTCCTAATTTTTATTTTTGGTATTTTTTGATACCTTAAAAGCACTGATTGTCAAATGCAATTCAACTAGTCTAAATGAATTATTAAAAGAAATAAATGATCCCAAGAAAATTAAAAATAATAAAAATAATGGATATTTGATTGTATTGCAAGATTGTTTCGTGTCTTTGGCCTTGAAACTGTATTGCAGAAGATTGTCTTCAGGTGTGAAAATGGTCTTGTGAACAGTTTGTATCGCACGGATTAATTGTCAGCGACCTAGATTAATTGGCCTTGTCGGAAGTATTGTATCGTGTCTCTTTAGCCTTAAGCTGGCAATGATAAATTATCTTTAGTTGTACAGTTCCTTGTATGTGATTGTATTGCAACCTTCAGGTTAGTCTTGCGTCTGATCTTTAACGACTTCTTGTTATCACATCTTGCAATATGCTTTGTTGTATCGCAATGCGTGGCCTCCTTCTTCTCAATCAGACGGTCTTGCAATACAGTCCTGTGTATTGCAATACACTTCCCTCTTAGTGCGAGTTTTCTCATTCCCGATCTTGCCGATAAAAAGCGGTCGTGTTGCGATACACTTCCTTATTTCCTGTAGGATCCTTTCTTGCGATACAATGTTTTGTATTGCGATCTTCACCTCTTTTTGCTGCACCTCAGTCTTCTTGCGATACAGAAGCTCATATTGAGACACATTTCCTGCTCCTTTTTAGGCTCTTTTCTTCTTGCGATACGCTCAGTGGTCTTGCAATACCTCTCAGCTCAAGCATATTGCTATCAACATCTTCTGGCCTTTTCTTCTAAAACTGTATGTGATACACTTCCTTTTATTGCAATACCACTTTGTTGTCTTTGCCGATTGTTCATTCTTTGCTTTTAGATTTGTTGATTTTATTTCTTTTGCAAATAATTCCTGCAAAACCCAAGTTGGATTAATATTCCATAACTCTGCCTAAAAATCAATAATAATCATCAATAAATTCAATAAAAAAAAAAGAGATTAGGGTGAAAATTAGCCTAGCTAAATTGGTCGAAACGTTCAAGGTAAAACGGAGACATCCAAATAGGAGAGTCTGACCCGCTATGATTCAAAATTTAAAAATGTAGGACATCTAGGGAGGAGGGGTCCCCAGGTTTCCTGCCGAGTCTTAATGGGACAGTTCTTACGTTATAATAAAATGCTTAATTGTAACAAAAAAAGTAATGAAAAATTAGACCATTCATCTAAATATAGCGTTTATACAATGAACATTCAAAACTTGCTCTAGGTAAAACAAACAATAATAATAAGATAATATTGAGCTTTCAAAAAAAAAAAAAAAGATAATATTGAAATGTCACTTTAACAATATTATTTTTGAAATATATAGGAAATATTTTAGGTAATGACTTTGTTTGAGGACTATGGAACTTATTTTTAGGAATTTAAAAAAAATAAAATAAAATAATATATATATATATATATATATATATATATATATATATGAATTTTTTAAAAGTAGATATTGATTTATTATATATTTAAAATAAAATAATTCTCACAAAAATAGACATTTATACTATCAAATTGTTGCATTCTCTGTAACATTAACATATAATAATATTACATTGTAATAGAAGATAGGTTAATCATTTAAGGGTAAGATACTAAGTAATTCATATATGTTGATAGAAAACTATCACTCTGATGTCAATATATAAAATGCTAGTATTTTTATTTAAAAATAATTTATATGAAAATTACCAAGTATTACTCTCCAAATAAACTTTCTTTCGAATTTATGATAAAAATTTATTTTCATATATATACATATATATATATTATAAGCCTATTTTGAGGACAAATTGTAGAGGATATGTTTTTTCCAATGTTTTTTTAATCTCTTGTTCATATATAATATTCATATGTAATGAAGTGAAGGATAAGGGTTTTCTTTGATTTCCTTTGTCTTTATGTGTGCTTTTGTCTTTAACATGTTGCGACGGGTTTTGTTGTCGATATGTTACGGTTGGTAATTGTGTTGTTGATTGGTGACTTTTTTATGGGTTTTCGCGTTGACAGTTCAGATGGTAAAGTTTCGAATCGTAGGTATTCTAAACATTTTTTATTATCAAATATATAGATCTTGAACCGATTATTTTCGCTATTAACCTAGATGCTAGGTCATGTTTTAAAGTTTTTAACACTTTTGATTTTTTAATTGATTGTATTACTAACCTAAATCAATTAAAAAATGTAAATAACAAGGATTACTTTTATGGTAGTAATTAATATTTTTTCTGTACCTCTACGATGCATGGAGCATCAACCAGTGACAAGTCTTAAACTTTTTAGGTACTATTTGTTATTTATTAGTGTTGTAAAACTTAGAGAAAATTGGTCTTACTAGAAAAAATATAACATTAATTTCGAGGTAAAACTTCAAATTTCTCTAGATCTCGAATGGCCAAAGCAGTTTCAACACATTTGGAATGCGTCTCATGAAATCTAGCTACCAGTGATTCATAGATTTGGAGACGGTCGAATTTCCGTTTTCGAGCGAACACTCGGGTGTCGCGGGTTAGAGAATATGTGATGTTAATAGTCGCTCTTTTGCATCTGCTCTTGTGACACATATTGCAAGATTAGACATATGATGGAAATGGATGGCCTAGATTGTGCCAAGTGTCAAAAATCAAGAAAAGGGGACATGATGAGAATTAATAGAAATGTTAATGATAATAAGGCGAAAGATGAGACGTGTTCATCTTCCCGTTGAAGGCCAAAAATGAAGAGATGCGACAGGTGCTGGGATTGTGAATCTAGAAAGTGTGACTTATCATTCTAGATTTCCAACTATTCGGACAGTCGGTTCTCGATGGAGCAAGAAGTAAAGCTGTTCTACGCGGCGAGTGCAACGCGTGGACACCGATTTGGTGGAGTTCCGACAACTCCAAGAGGTAGGGATCTTTTCCTACTTGTGTTAGTCTTTGGCTAAGATCCAAGTAAATGGTTAGAAATGTTATGAGACTTGTTTTAGCCGTAAATTCGGTCTCCAAAGCTTTGAGCAAGTGGAGAAAGATTCTATTTGTGTGAGAAGCATGAATAGTGCCCAGGTTCACTATTCACAAGAATAGTGACATGAATTTTTGGTGTGATTTTATGATTTTGAGTGATTCAAAATGAATTGCTTGTGTTTGTCAATTAGCCCATGCGAGCTAATTTTGGTGTTATTGGTTGTTAATTTGCATAACATGATTTATGTGAGTTAATTATGTTAATATATATGCATGTGAATATATTAGCAGGTTTGTTGGAGTGACATCCTTGCATTTCATATGCACTAGGGCACCTAGAATATTAGGAGTGAGTGCATGACATGAAATGAAACAAAATGAAAATGTTTGTGAAAGGAATTTCGACGAATTTTCCGAGAAGGAATTGCCTTGGAGGGACCGTCAATGAATCACTTTGGATGAGGGCCAGTGACATTTAGAGGATTTATCCGACTAATTCGCCTCGGAGGGGTGATCCGTCATTTTCAGAAACTTGGTAGTAAGTTTTCAGAACAAAAAGCTTTTGTTGTGGCGGATATTTTACAAGCATATTGGCTTAGGCATGTGTGAGGGAGTTGGTGATCTTGAGGCGTGGGTTTGGGCGTGTAGACATTCAGTGGGATTCGTGAAATTGCTGAATGTGATTGTTTACCCATGCATGTGCACTTAGGTGAAATGCCCATGTAAGGAAATTATATCGCTCTGGGAACACCTTTCGCCTGTCAAGGGATCATCGCCAGTCAGGGTGTGCATAAGACGACTCCTTTAAAGGCCGCGATAAGAAGAAAACGACTTGTGGCACGATATTGTTGTATAACATGTATTAAATTGTGAATTCTAATATATATTTTGTATGAAAAATAATTTATTAACTCTTGAACTATTGCATATAGTTGATGTATTTTGTGAGTATTGATGCAGGGCCCAAGTGGCCATTATTTTACTCGCATGTGGACCCTGTGTGGTCATTGTAAACTTGTTGAGACAGGTTTGTACTTTGGTAGGGTCGCATCTGAAAGAGGCTACGCGGAATTTTCGTGAATGGTGTCGGGTTACCCGACATCCACGAGTATTCCATGGGTTGACGGGTTGTCAACGGGACACCTCGATTTTGGGGCGTCACAGCTTGGTATCAAAGCTTAGGTACACGAGTACCTAGGGCTTGGGGGACTTGGGCTTAGGCCCGCGGTCTTGGGTACAGAACCCAGGTATATGAATACTGGGGCTTGAGGGACTTGGGCTTAGGCCATAGTCATTAAGGTTTAAGAACATCACAGCTTAGTATAGCTCGATGTTAGGGTTTAGGTAGGTGACTGCCTAGGAAGTCACGGGACAGGATTAGAACACTACATGCATCGTGTTTTATGTGTGATTGTTGTACATTATAACGCCCCAAAAATACCCTAGAATTTTTATAATAATTTTATTATATATTCTGGAGTGAATTGGAGCAAAACTTGAGTTTTTAGGAAAAGTGATGAATTGACAAATTATGAAATAGTAAATTTAGTGAACCCAGAATTTGAGTTACAAAACTTAAGGACAAATATGTAAATTGTCAAAAGGGAGCCAAAAGTTATAAATTGAAAGAAAGACTATGGGCCAAAGAAGAAATAATAGGAGTATTTGTGTAATTCTAGAAGATGAGAGGCAAATATAAAAAAAAAAAAAAAGGAAAGTTGAAAATTCAAATAGTTAAGAGTTGAAAGACTTGAGTAGTGTGAAACTAACCCAAAATGGGTTTTTTGATGGCCGGAAACAAGGCCTAAGAAAAACATGGAATTTAAAGACCAAAATTTTGGTCTCAAGGCAAGAGCAACGTGAAGAGAGGAAGGAGAGCAAAAGAAGAGAAGAAGAGGAAAGAGGAAGAAGAGGAGGAAGGTAGTCAAGCAAGCCAGGGTATGGAACTACTAACCTTGAGTATGGATCCTTGGTTTTGTTTGGTTAATGGTTATTTGTTGTACCCAAACCTAGGGTTTGTTAGGATTTCATCCTAACCAAAGATGTATTGGAATTAGGGTTAACAAAACTCTAAATGGCACAAGAAAAATAGGGCATCCTTCCTTTTAGAAGGGATTCATGGTGAAATTATAAGTAAATGAGTTAGGGTTTAGAACAAACCCTAACCTTTATGATTTGGATTTGTGTATGGATCATAAACCATAGTAAGGTGGGTTTTGAAAGTGATTCATGAAAATTTGGAAGAAAGATATCCATTGAAAGATGATTTGAGGATAATTGAGGTTAAAAGATGAATTTGAAATGATTTTGAAGTGTATATTAAGTATAGATTTGGTTTGGGGTTCAAAAGTATGGAAAAATGGGAGAAAATAACAAAATCTGGGCACTTTTCGGAGAGTTCTACCGGTAGGACTTAAGTTCTACCAATTGGGACTTCCTGATGCGGTCATTTTTAGCGAGTTTGCCGGTAGAAGTTAAATTTTCTGGTAGGACTTGATACAGTTTCCTGTTACGACCAGTTTCGTATTGGCCATAACTTCCTCATTTCTTATCCGATTTGAGTGATTCAAGTGGCTAAGTAAAATAGACTTCAAGGAGGCAAACTTAAAGAAGGCATCGTCAAATTCTGATCCTAAGTGACCTAAAAATTCACTCAAAGTGGGGCCATGTGCAAGCCAAATTCTGGTTCCAGCTTTGAACATAGAGTAGTCCGGGTTGTTTCGGACGTAACTTGAGTTTCGGTGCTCCGAATTGGGTGATTCCAGTTGGAATAGAACCCTTAGCACCTTAAATTTAAATGAGTATGAAGGCCTAGAGTCAAATATGGAGTTAAGACCCCGGAAAAATTAGTAATACAAACTGTTCCCAGTTTAACCATTAAACCGACTAGTTGGCATTAAAGAAATGCCATAACTTTAGTTTGGATAATCCGATAGGAATGATTCAATTCCCTAATTAAAATGAACTCATAGAGGGTAGAATGAGTCTAAGTCAAAAGCGTACCATCTTAGGCGTAGAGGCAAAGAGAGAGGTCGTTTAGTGCGATTATTTGCATAATCACTAAGAGTGAATGAATTGTATTTGACTGGAGTGCGGGTGAAAACGACAACAATAGGATTGACACCCGAGAAAGCGGAATCGGTAATTGGTCTGTTCTATACCCGTTCTCTATTCTAGTTTGTTCTTATTCGTTCCTTATTTTCATATTGTTCCCTATTTGCGACATATACATATATATTGATTCGAATGATTAGTATTTGAAATGCTTGATAAATATTGTCATGAATGCGTGTATTTGAGCTACAAGTGAATTTATTGCATAAAAGTAAATTGATTTGAACCGTTTTATTGATTGACCAACATGGCGGAGTGCAGCTGAATTCGTCATGAAAGGTAAGTAATTAATAATGCGAGAAATCACATTGCTCTTGAATGACAAGCAGGGCCGAGGGATTCACCAGCTGAATGCGTGCGTGAATGTCAATTCTATAGTCGCATGTGAGGCGGTAATATTGAATGTGAAACCACGCATTACTCTTGAATGGCCAAGCAGTGAGTTCACCAGCGAGATACGTAGGTGGATGTATCCAAATTCTATAGCTATATGTGGAATCACAAGCCCCAGAAAAAAGAAAGCGATGGTATTGAAAGTGTATTTGTTTATGTATCTTTACATTACTGCGATATCGTATAAAGGCATTATTTTTGATTTATATGAGCGAAAATGGAATACGGGCGTAGTAGAACCCTTAAGCATGAAAATGCTTGGCGTATTGTTTTTATCAATGCGCGGTGCAGTGATGGTATCGAAGCAAGACCCAAGGTCGAGGAGCTGAGTCATAGCGAAGGTGCGGTATGCTCTGGAGTCATATGCGATACTCCATTTCTTTCAAACATATTGACATTTTGTAAGCCAGTTTGAACTGCGGATCCTTATTTTGTAAAGGCATTTTGTTAAATGTAAATATTATGAATCTTTTGTTAATTGTAAATGTTTATGAGTTTGCCCAAAATGAAATACTTCATGAATTACAAAATCTAAAATGAATAAGACAAGCCAAATGTTTTGATAAGATATTTGAAAATGTCGAATTAAAAAGCAGAGACTCCGACTTGGATCATGTCCCGAATCAGTCGGGGTTTCGGTCGCGACCCTTTTGAAATGAAAATTTATCGCGATAACTAAGAGATTTAATTAATGACTTTAAAAAGAAATAAAGCGGCGTCCCAGGGGTTCGGTTCGGACTCGCCCTATCGGGTCGGTCGGGGCTGCAATGATCATCGACTTTATTGGTATCAGAGCCTAGGTTTAGGCGGTTCTACAAAGTGATTTTGAAATTGTTTGTAAATGATTTCGAAAGTGTTTTTGACAAGCATTGCATTTGCACATAAAGGATAATATGACTCTGACGCGGATCTTGCGGGTCTTAATAGGTAAGCATGAGTGGAATAAGTCCCCTTAAGGTCGAGGGTGGCCAAGGGAGAGTGTATAGAGATTGTCCCATCAAAATACAAGAGTATGAATTTTTGGGAGATTTGATTGAGTTTTCCTTCAAGGAGTTTGATGTGATATTGGGGATGGACTGGTTATCCCGACAGCGATAGTGATTGTAGAATGAGAAAAGAGTGACCTTAAGGACAGGATGACATTGAGTTATTTTCATCGGCGAGGGTCGAATCACCTCTCTAATGTAATAGCGGAGTTGCGAGAAAATGGTGCAAAAGGGGATGTGAAGCCTATTTGACATGTGATCGATACGGTAAAGCGAGGCTAGTGTATTAGATATTCCTACCGTTAGTGACTTTAGGACGTATTTGGGAAGAGTTGCCAAGATTGCCTTACGGAGGAGATTGAATTTGCTATCGACGTTGTACGGGTGCCACCTGGCATCCATTACACGGTATAGAATGGATCCACTTGAAATTCAAAGGAATTGAAATTACAATTGCAAAAGCGCTAGAAAAGGGATTTATTCGACCAAAGTATATCACCATGGGTAGCTCTGTGCTTTTTGTTAAGAAGAAAGATAATTTTACTTAATTTATGTGTTGATTATGAACAAGTGAACAAGTTGACCATTAAAGAATAAGTATGGATTGCAGAATTGATGATTTGACCAATTGAAGGTGCAGTATCTTTTCGAAGATTGACTTGAAGATCACAGGTATCATCGATTGAAAATTAAGATGACGTGTGCATAAGGCGGCGTTTAGAAACACGATATGGACATTATGAGTTCCTTAATAATGCCGTTTAGTTTTGACCAATGCTCCGACTTCATGGACTTAATGAATCGTGTTTCAGGCCATTATGGATCGGTTGTCGTAGTGTTCATAGGCGACATTCTTGTGTATTCGAAAGATCGAAAGTCATGACACACACCTTCGGGTAGTACTGGAGATTTTGAGAAAAAAGCAGTTGTACGCGAAACTCAGCAAGTGTGAATTTTGGTTGGCCCGAAGTGTCACTACGGGGCACATCGAGTAGCCGAAAGAAGGAATCAGTGGATCGAAGAAAATAAAGTGGTTGTCGAATGGAAGCCACGAGAAATATTCTGCAGAAATGCGTGATTTCAGGACTAAGCGGGTTTTCTGAAGATTTGTTAAGAAGTTTTCTATGATTGCAGCCCGATGACGAGATTGCTCCAGAAAAATGTAAAGTTTGAATGGAGTGAAAATGTGAAGTTTAACAAAGCATTATACTTAGAGGCTGGTGCTTACTTTCAGTATAGGCCTACGGTAAAGAATATGTGATCTATAGTGATGCTTCACTAAATGGACTTGGATGTGTCCTAATGCAAGAGGATAAAGTGGTAGCCTATGCTTCAAGACAATTGAAGCCACATGAAAAGAATTACCCCACGCATGATTGAGGATTGACGCGATTGTATTTGCATTGAAGATTTGGAGACATTATTTGTATGGAGAAAAGTGTTTCATTTGCCGATCATAAGAGTCTTAAGTATTTGCCCTCCCTGGCGAGCTTAGCTTGAGACAAGCGGTGGATGGAATTGATAAAGATTATGATTGCGTGATTGATTATCACCGGGAAGCGGAGTGTAGTGGCTGATGCCTTGAGTAGGAAGGCGATTAAGCGGCCGGCGTTAAATGCCAATTTGTCATTATCGAGACGATGGTGCGATGATGGCGGAGACTAGTAAGCGAGACGATTTGTTGAATTTAGTGCTGAGAGGCACAAAGAAAGATGGGAAAATTTACGCCATAATAGATCGATTGGAGATGGTAAAGAAATTGAGTTGCAGGTGAATGAAAATGGAGGTTGTATTATAAGGATCGGGTTTGTGTACGGAGTGATGGATTGAAAAGCCATGCTTGAAGAGGCACATGGTGGATCTTTTTGCTATCCATCCGGTAGCACAGATGTACCAAGATTTGAAAAATGTCGTGCGGTGGTCAGAATGAAAGAGATGTCGAGAATTTGTAACCAAGTGTTTGGTGTGTCGAGAGTAAAGAGCGAGCATCAAGTCCCTTCGGGATTATTACTGACCCTATCAAAGGAATACCCGAGTGGAGTGGGACGAATCACCATGGATTTTGTGGTTGGGTTACCATTGACAGGGAGAAAGCATGACTCAGTTTGGGTCGTAGTCGATCGATTGACCAAGTCAGCTCACTTCCTACCGTTGAAGCCCGACTATTAAACGACAAGCTAGCAGTACGTATATCAAGAAATAGTTAGGTTGCGGGATTTCAATATCCATAATTTCAGACCGAGATCGAGGTTTACTTGAATTTTAGTGCGAGAAGCCATGGGCCTTCAGGCGAGATTTGATGCAAGTTCCACCGCAACGGATGGACAATCGGAGAAAGTGATCGAGTGCGGAAGATATGCTAAGGAGTTGTGCGATCGACTATGAGGGAAGTTGGGATCGACATATTCCTTTGGTTGAATGTGTGTACAACAACAGTTTCCAATCAAGTATTGGAATGGCGCCTTACGAGGCTCTATATGAAAGAAAATGTAGAACACCGTTGTGTTGGGCCAAGGTGAGTGAAAGAAAAGTGATTGTGGCCCCGTTTGATCTACGAGAAATTTGAAGAAAAGTTAAAATGATTAGAGAGAGTGAAAGTGGCCACCGACGGACCAGGGAAGTCATATACAGGCATGAAGGAGAAAAGATGGTCGATATGAGGTCGTGAAGATGTTTTTAAAGTATCGCCTTGGAAGAAGGTGATGAGATTCGGGAAAAAGGGCAAGTTGAGCCCTAGATTTATTGGCCCATATGAAGTAATCGAAAAAGTGGGTCCAGTAGCATACAGATTAGCATTACCTCCGGACTTGGAAAAGATCCATAATGTTTTCCATGTCTCAATGCTACGGAGGTATCGTTCGGATCCGACACATGTAGTCTCTTCGGAGACAATTGAGCTTAGACCGGATTTGACATATGAAGAAGAACCAGTGGAGATTTTGGCTCATGAAGTGAAAGAACTACGGAACAAGAAGATTCCGTTAGTCAAAGTGTTGTGGAGAAATCTGGAACCGAAGAAGCCACTTGGGAAAGTGAAGAAACGATGCGACGGCCCCTGATATCATGACTGTTTAACTAAGGTAATTTCGAGGACGAAATTTTTTTTTAGTGGGGGAGAGTTGTAACGCCCCAAAAATACCTAGAATTTTTATAATAATTTTATTATATAATGCAGGTATGAATTGGAGCAAAACTAGGTTTTAGGAAGAAGTGATGAATTGACAAATTATGAAATAGTAAATTTAGTGAGCAGAAAATTTAAAGTTATAAAACTTAAGGACAAATATGTAAAAATTGTCCAAAAAGGGGGCTTAAAAGTTATAGAATTAAGAAAAGACTATGGAGCCAAAGAAGAAATAATAGGAATTGTTGTGTAATTCCTAGAAGATGAGAGGCAAAATAGAAAAAAAAAGGAAGTTGAAATTCAAATAGTTAAGAGTTGAAAGACTTAAAGGCAATTATTGAAACTAACCCAAAAATGGGTTTTTGATGGCCAAACAAGGCCTAAGAAAAACATGGAATTTAAAGACCAAAATTTGGTCTCCAAAGGGCAAAAGAACAAACCGTGAAGAGAGGAAAGGAGAGCAAAGAAGAGAAGAAGAGGAAGAGGAAGAAGAGGAGGAAGGTGATCAAGCAAGCCAAGGTATGGAACTACTAACCTTGAGTATGGATCCTTGGTTTTGTTTGGTTAATGGTTATTTGTTGTACCCAAACCTAGGGTTTGTTAGGATTTCATCCTAACCAAAGATGTATTGGAATTAGGGTTAACAAGGCTTCTAAATGTACAAAGAAAAATAGGGCATCCATGGCACAGAAGGATTCATGGTGAAATTATAAGTATTGAGTTAGGGTTTGACTAACTAACCTTACTCGATTTGGTTGTGTATGGATCATAAACCATGTTAGATTGGGTTTGAAGTGATTCATGAAAGAATTTGGAAAGATATCCATTGAAGGAATGATTTGAAGATAATTGAGGTTCAAAGATGAATTTAGAAATGATTTTGAAGTGTATATTAAGTATAGATTTGGTTTGGGGTTCAAAGTATGGAAAAAATGGGAGAAAATAACAAAATCTGGGCACTTTTCGGAAGTTTACGGTAGGACAAGTTCTGGTAGGACTTTGATTACTGGTCATTTTGGCCAAAGTCCTGCAGTAGAAGTTAAGTCCTACCGAGTAGGACTTGTTCTGAACTTTCCTGTTCTGACCAGTTTCGTATTCTTCTGTATAACTTCCTCATTTCTTATCCGATTTGAGTGATTCAAGTGGCTAAGTAAAATAGACTTCAAGAGAACCAAACTTAAGAAGGCATCGTCAAATTCTGATCCTAAGTGACCTAAAAATTCCTCCAAAGTGGGGCCCCGTGTGCAAGCCAAATTCTGGTTCAGCTTTGAACATGGAGTAGTCGGGTTGTTTCGGACGTAACTTGAGTTTCGGTGCTCAGGTGGGTGATTCAGTTGGGAATAGAACCCTTAGCACCTTAAATTTAAATGAGTATGAAGGCCTAGAGTCAAATATGGAGTTAAGACCCCGGAAAAATTAGTAATACAAACTGTTCCCAGTTTAACCCGGTAAACCGACTAGTTGGCATGAAAATGCCATAACTTTAGTTTGGATAATCGATGGAATGATTCCAATTCTAATTAAAGTAGACTCATAGAGGAATAAAGAATGAGTCTAAGTCAAAAGCGTACCATACCGGTAGCGAGAGGCCAAGAGATTCGTTTAGTACGATTATTTGCATAATCACTAAGAGTGAATGGTGTATTTGACTAGGTGCGGGTGAAAGCGACAACTGGCCTAAGTTGACAGAAAGAAAGCGGAATCGGTAGTGAATTACATTCTATACCCGTTCTCTATTCCTAGTTTGTTCTTATTCGTTCCTTATTTTCATATTGTTCCCTATTTGCGACATATACATATATATTGATTCGAATGATTAATTATTTGAAATGCTTGATAAATATTGTGAATCGTGTATTTGAGCTACAAATTAGTTATTGCATAGTAAATTGATTTGAACCGTTTATTGATTGACCAACATGTGGTCACCAACTGAATTCGTCATGAAGATAACCGTAATTAATTGAATGCGAAATCCACGTACTTTCTTGAATGACAAACGGGGCCAGGATTCATAAGCCCCGAGATACACGGCCGTGAATGTCGGTCTATGGTCGCATGTGAGGCGATAATATTGAATGTGAAACCACATTACTCTTGGACTGACAAAGCGGCCGAGATTCACCATTGAATCGTCGTGGTGAATTCTATAACTATATGTGGAATCACAAACCGAGAAAAAAAAAGCGATGAGTGATTGAAAAGTGTGACATTTATGTATCTTTACATTACAACGATATCGTATAAGGCATTATTACGGTTATATGAGCGAAAATGGAATCTGAGGCGCTATAGAACCACTAAGCATGAAAATGCTTAGCGTATTATTTTTATCAATCGCGCCCGGTAAGTGATGAACACCAGAGCAGACCCAAGATCGAGGCTCGAGTCATAGCGAAGGAATTACGGAGTATGCTCCATCATATGCATTACTCCATTTCTTTCGAACATTGAAAACAGTTTGAACTCTGGATCCTTATTTTTGTAAAGGCATTTTGTTAAATGTAAATATTATGAATCTTTGTTAATTGTAAATGTTTATGGGCTTGCCCAAAATGAAATGTAGCGAAATTACAAAATCTAAAATGAATAAGATTAAGCCAAATGTTTTGATAAGATAATAACTGAAAATGTCGAATCGTACAGGGCTCAGGCTTGGATCCATGACCGGGTCAAGTCGGGTTTGGTCGCGACCCTTTGAAATGAAAATTTAATAAAAGCGATAACTAAAGAGATTTAATTAATAGCTTTAAAAAAGAAATAAACGAGCGTCGGGGTTTGATTCGGACCTTCGCCAATCGGGTCGGGTCGGGGCTCGGCGGTCGCCACATACATAACATGAGTTGTTGTGTGTTATGAATTGTGATTGAAATTGTATGCTTGGTGAATAGCATAGGAAAGATGTTGAACACTAGGGTTGAGAAAATGTAACCTTAGGTGTTCGAGAAATTTTGGACAAAATGGTCCAGAATTAAATGAAAAAAAATGATGTGAAGAAAAAAAAAATTTCTAAGGTTTTACAGTATGTAAAACTAGAAAAAATTTTAATAAATTTATTTAGTTTACTGGAAAATGAAAAAAAAAAATTAGGTAGTTTTTCCAATAGTAGGAATGAAAAAAAAAAAAAAAACAGAGTTGCGGGCAATTGAATGGGAATTTGTGCCCACATTTTTTTCTAAGTGTGAGTCACAATACAACAAGTTGTATTGTGACACGGGGGCAATGAGGCGGGGGCTGGGGGAGACGAGGCTTGGGCGCGCGCGAGGCGTGAGGGCGCGTAGTCGACCCGCGATCACGGTCGGGCCCGGGCCACGATACAGAAACCACGTGCGACCGAAAGTACGACCTGACCAGCGTAGCGTGGCTTTGTGGTGGATTGTGTCGCGATACCGCGGTTTTGCTATCGTGATTGTGACTCCCAGACTTACAGGTCAGTTGACTGCCGTCGACCGCGGAATACTTGCCCAGATGTCCGGGTAACGACACTATTTGTGACGCCCGAAAACCGGAAGTCCGTTGACTACCGTCCAACCCGCGAGAATACAAGTGGATGTCGGGTTGCAGCGCCCTGCCAATCGAGGCCCGAGTGCTTTGTAGCCCCATTTCAGGGTCAGTTGACTACAATCAACTGCGGAAAACCTATACATCTCGTATCAGGCAGTATACTGATAAAAATAGCCTCTTGGGCCACGACTGTACTCAAAATAAATATCTTAACTATATTCTCACTTAGTTTTCATGCTTGTTCTCACAAAAAGCTTTATACATATTTACAAAATATTTATTTAAAGCCACATTTACGACTTTCTTCTCGATAGATACCTGCTGAATGCCGTCTCCACTGGATAGTCTCTGTACTGAAAGGGGGTCCCACAGCCCAGGGTAAGCAAAGCCCGATTAGAAGATTTTCCTACAGTTACTCCCCACCTAAAATGCATATGCAATGGCATATATAAGCAACAATCACATTCCATATAATTATTTTCTATATGAAATGTCTATATCATACGTGAATGCGACCCTCATGCTCACCACACGAGTCAGAGCTCCCTCACACCGGAATGCCCGAATGTGAAATAAAACCGGAGTCACACACCATGACTAAACCATTTGGGAAAGCCTCAATTTATTTATCAAAACTGATTTTGATTCTTTTCCTTTATTTGTGGGCCACGGATTTCGGGGTTTTGCAGTAGGACGCCACACGCCTTTTTCAACATTTTCACGAAGACTTACATCGTCGGGTTCATGTCCTAGCAGAAGTGAATAACATTGGGACTTTCACTGCACAGGGGGAGATCTACGACTTATCATGAAACATGTAATTTATCATTTTTGATCATTTACACTCTGCCGTGAATCTACAACGGACTTTGTCCCATTTTCCCGAGTTCGACCACTCACCAACAACTGATGAATAACCACCTGCCTCACCCGACACAATGCGATGTTGACGTGCATATGAAATGCATGACGCCAATGCATTTTCCTCATGTTACATGCATGAATGAGCACTACATGAAACATTTACACACTTAGCATGTTATTCAAGCAAGCAATAACACACAATTAGGTCACAACTAGGGACCACTCAACAGGGTACCTCACGGCCCCTTAGCAAACATGAACTAATCCGGTTCCAAGCATCATTTTCACAACAACAAATCACAACACCTAGAAACTTTCAGTTTCTAGTCCAAACCCTAACTCCCATAATCCGAAACCCGGTCATGAAATCCATACCCCTTAGTCCCAAGGCTTGGAACTAATTCACATGGCCTCTCATGGCCTTCCATGAAACAGCCCTACCATTATAAAGCCTTTAGGCTAAAAGTAAACCAAGTAGGAAAATATCCTACCTCTTGGAGTTTGTCGAAACTCCAACTTTTTGGTGTCCACACGTAGATCCCACTGCGTGCACCAACTTTAGTCCTCGAACTTTCGAACGTTGACCGCCCGAAATCCGGGAAAATCCTCCTTTTCCCTTTCCTCCTTCTCCTTTTCCTCCCTTTTTCTCTCTAAGAACCGTTTCCTTTCTTGTTCCTTTCTCCTTTCTTTTCTTTCCTTTTTCTTTTCTTTTCCTTTTTCTCATTTCTCTCCATTTTCTCTTTTCTCTTTTGGTCCTTTTTCTCCCCCTTTTTGGAGAAATCTTCATCCCGTCAAAGGAGGAAATTGCCTCCCCTCCTTCCTCAAACCAAGGTGTGGCTCTCCGCTTTTCATAATTTTCTTTGCTTTAAATCCATTTATGACATCATCCACCACATGGCTTCATGTGAGCCATAGGATTCAGATTCCACATGGCTTAATTGTGAGCCACTACTTTTGATGCCAGAGTGTCACACACTTGTGGTGCCAAGTGGCATCCTTATCTTTGCCATGTGTCATCCGACACCCCACGCATCGAAAAGCGTGAAATCCCGACCACCTCGAAGTCCAGCGGAAATTGTGGTAGTAGCTAGAATTTCACGAGGCAGGTTCAACGGAGAAGTCCGTTTAGTCTCGAGATCTAGAAAAATTCGGGATTTTCAACGAAATTTCTATTTTACCCTTTATCCAAATCTTGGATTTTAAGTTTCCACAGTCTCCTTTGTACGAAGCTCTACTGAATCTGAGTACCTGCGTATACACATCCCCAGCTTGAGTCCAATATAATCCCAACATGAGTAAACGGCCTCTTGGGCCCATAATACAATACTCATCACAATATTTTAAACTATATCCAATAGTTTCAAGAGTTAATAAACTACTCTTATACAACATATAATGCAAATAGAAAAGCATTCTAATACATGTATCTGATGTGACATCAAGCCACATCCGACTTTCTTACAAGCGCCTCAAGGAATGACGAGTCTCCTCGCACGCTCCTGTACTGTAAAAGGGGTCCCACGGCCAGGGTGAGCTAAGCTCAGTAGGAGAATCGCCCTAAGTGGGCTACTCACCACCTAAGTGTTGTGCAATGTTCCAAAGTAAACACACATTCAAGCAAATGCATGATCCTACTTGAATGTCTACATGACCAGCTTCGGATCAGGGTCCTCACTTGAGCTCTCTCACACCATCTAAACCTTGTATGAGAATTATTGTTTTATTAGTGGACAACCCTCCGATGTGTATATATATATATATATCAATTGGGCCGCTCCGACGATTGATATATTATTTGTTTGTGGACTACCCTCCGATGAATATCAATTGGGCCGCTTCGATGATTGATATTTTAAATTTGGACTACCCTCCCAGATAATGAATGTTTTTTAGACAGCCCTTCGAACGTTTTCTCTAGACTTATCTCATGCACTCCTCCTATAATCCTAGGGTGTTCCGGTGCATATGGAATGCATGTACGGTTCCGACCAGTCTAATCACATGCAAATATATAAACATGAATATACTTGCATAATTCAAATCACACAATCATGTTATGTAATTTTACAACTCATACATCAAAATTAGCTCACTTGGGCTAATGATCAAACACGAGCAATTTAATTTAAATCACTCGACCAAGCACATATTTTCACAAAAATATATTTTTGTGTCCATATTTCAGAACGATGAAACCACTAGGGTTTGGTTTTCAAACAACCTTAAGTCATCGGTTCACTTTGTGAAGCGCGCATCTCCATGACCATTCGGCCTTTTCCAAACCAATACATGATTTAATACCAAATCACCCCAGATTTGACAACCCGATCGGTAGTAGCGATCCAGTTGCTCAATCAAATACTTAAAAAATTCATATATTTCGGTCCCGAGGTTTGGGACCGTCAAGTAACCTCTCACGGCCTCAATCAGCTCAAACATTTGCAAAGTATTTAAAAGAGAGAATAAAACCAAGTAGGGAGAACCCCTACCTCTTGGAGTTTGAGGTAAACTCCTAAATCCAGTACCCACCTTGAAGCCCTCTTCGCGTAAAGCGGATCTGTCTTGTCTCGAAGACCTTGTAGACGGTCGGATCGTACAAATCTAGAGAGAAATTCTCTCTCTAAAACCTCTCAAAAGAAAGCTCTTGGATCTCAAAGTATCTCCCAGTTTTCCTTTTGGCTTTTGAAGGAGAAGAAGCACTATTACAACTTTTGTCCTCTAGTGACTTAAAATCAAATCCCATAATGACCATTACGTCCCTCTTTTACCAGAATTGATATTCGGCACTATCTCGGCCGTCCATTTTCATCATTTCTCTACTCATACCACTTATGGTACATGAGTACGTGTTGTATATGACTTTCGTCACAACCAAAATCTTTTTACAGCACCAGAACCGCGATGCCTCGAAAAACGTGTCGACTCCGACTGTCTCAGAATTCGATGAAATTTTACGTGCTAGCTAGATTTTGGGAGACGATTCCAATAGTGCAATCCGTTTCGTCATCCGAGATCTAGAGAATTAATTCCGGATTTTTAACGATACAATTTATGTCAAGTATGATTTTGCCCATATTCAGTGGAATTTCTCGGGTCTTATATTCTCCCCTCCTTAAAGGAATTTCTTCACGAAATTCGAGACGTCTCTCACTCTCATGCGTATGCAGCATCGTTCTGTTGCATCAGCTGATCATTTAATTATTAAGCGACTTAATTACGTACCTTCGTCCACTAGCGAAGGGATAGGTGGCGCATTGTCTCAGCTTCCGTTGACTCCTCCACTCCGGTCTTGCCATAGCCTCTCACTAGCCTCACGGTCTTGCGTCGCCAAAACCACGATCCACGGCTATCAATAATGCCTGCTTGGTCATTCCTCGAAGGTCCCGTCCGTCGTAATCAGCTTCAATCGTCCCCCGATCCACCGCATGAAATTTGGATTTGGGTATATTCCGAGCATGGAGGCATTAAAAACACCTCGTGGACACCTAACATGGGGCGTACTTCGCGGTACATAGCGGTGCCTATCCTCGAGTATCTTGAAGGCGATAAACCTCGGCGATAGCTTCACGCGCTTGCCCAGAATTAGTCACTCCTCTCTTAGGCATCACCTTCAAGAAAACGCAATCACTAACCTCGAACTCTAAGGGTCGACGTCGCACATCAGCATAGCTCTTCTGCTGGCTCTGAGCCGTGAGAAGACGCTATCGTATCAAGCTCACCTTCTCGGAGGTGTCTCTAATCGGTCGGGACCCGGTGATGGAACTCTCTCCCCTCGGTCAACCTGCGCGGTGACACTGCATGGCCTCCCGATACGATTGCCTCATATGGTGCCATCATGCTAGCACGATAAGCATTGTTGTAGGCGAATTCCACTAAGAACAGTGCTCATCCACCCTTATGACCCGGGACACATGCTCACGGCGTGTCCTCTAACACATATATATAATCCGCCTGACGTATAACCTACACAACCCTTACTTGGTGTGTATGACCTTCAAAGTCACAATCATTGACAATCAATGAATTTGTCAACTTAGTCCATGTCATGAATGACATCCGCACCAAGCACTTACCCGACTCAGCAACTCCCAATCACGATTTCAAAGGGGTATCCAAACCTCTCGGAGTCACGCGACTCCTGTCAACTCAACTCTAAGTGCCGTCTGATTAGTATGCCTAATTCTATTCCCCAGCGTAGGAATTATAGTCGTCTAGCATTGTATCGTGGGAATCCACAGGTCATCCATAAGTGAGTACGATTCGGTTGATCAATAGAACTATTCTCCACTAAAAGTATGGTTTAAAAGCGTAATGTTGTGTTGTTTGATTGAATGGTTGATTGGTTTGAATGTTTTAAAATAGAAAAACGATTGCTGGGATTTTAGGAGTTCGCTCACTTTGATCAGGTAGTCCCACCTCTTGTTTATAAGCTCATCTAGGAACCATTGAGAAACGGTCGTCGATGGAGGATTTATCTTTGAATGCCTTTGGAAAATAAAGATGATCAAAAATACTAAACACTTGTTCTCAATTAAAACAAACCCTTAGTTGGCATTATGATCAAGCCTGACGTGTCAGGAAATATCTCGTTAACACGTTGTCAAGAATTTGCCCAACTAATGGTTTAAAACAACCTCTTACACAAGTGATCAATATTACACAATCCGTTTAAAATCAATAGAGTGGGGACTTTACATGTGATCGAGGTGAGTTTCCCAGTATGATCCAATGATAGGGGTTTGAACTCCATAAAATTTATATGAATGATTAAAGTTGAAGAACAATTAATCGTAAAAAGCAGGGATCTTGAAGAAATCAAAAGTTAACTTGTAAAAGCTGAGAATGAGGAATATATGTCTGAGAAGATTTAAAGTAGAACAAATATTTGTCTTTGAAGATTGCAGACTCTCTGTCAGAAACTACAAAAGAAAGGAAGTACAAATCTGGATCTATAAAGTACCACTCGAGAAGATGGAAAACTATTATTACTTAAAACCATAGATTGAAGAACTAAAAAGAAGGCGAAAAAACTTCCCGAGAGAAAAGAATATCACAAAATACTTGTATCCTCTCCTTTTATAGTCCCTTCCAAAGTGATCCTCCATTTGGTTTTGCCTCAGGGGTGCCCTCGCGTATGGAGTGAATTCTTGGACAATTCCATAGCTTCATAAAGTCCTACATTGAGACTTTAAGTTCTCTAGGTGAGGTTGCTCATTTGCCACTTTTCAGCCAAGTGCTCTAGGTAGGACTTTAGAATCTGCGGTAGGACTTGTCTCAGTGCTCCTTGCTTGGCGGGGTTCAGAGACTTTGTCAATTGCTCATCCACCTCCCACATTGCTTCATATTGGCTTCAGAGCTTGCCTCCTTGTGCACTACGTTTTAAACTTTGAAAAACCTACACAAATCTAAAAACCTGAAGAGATTAGAAGTACATGTTCTTATGCCGTCTTGAGTACATTGTGGTTTAAATGTGTATTCGATTCTCTTATAATTATCACTCAAATGTGTGATCATCACACTGACTTTGCATCTTGCTAGTCCTAGCAAGATTTATGAAACTACCCACTAGGTATGAACCTAAACAGAGCGCTCGGTATAATATAGCTTTGTAAAAATCTCAAAACAACACTTATGGAATAAAGCATTTCACCCACGTTGGTACACATCAGCATGACTCAATTGCCCAACCACATTCTTACACAATGAGTATTATAACATGCAAACACAAAATTCGATTAGGGACTGTGGATTTAAGAAGTGCAAGATAGTCATGCTTGCAATGAACTGTAATGATCAAAGTCAAGTACCTGATCATATAGCATAAAACATGTAACCATCATTGCATAGAGTCTAAAGGAACGAGGAAAACCTGAGTGAATCAAGAGGTCTTAACGGTTTGTAATGACCATGGGTTTAATGAAAGAAAGGGAAAAATCAAACGGGTGTTGTGGCATGGCTAAGGTCTACCCGGGTGCCAGCACCACCCTAGTCTGGCCCCAGTGCGGCTATGCGGTGTCATCCTCATCCTCATCAGAGGAGAATGCGTCCTCGTCACGCGATTCGGTCTAACTCTTACGACTCTCCTCTAAATCCGGAGGTAGCATCTATCGCTGGCTCACCATGGAAGATGTGGCTCTCAAGCACGGCTTAGAGCCGTCAGTCAGTACATACGCTTCCCGGATGCTGCTTGAACCACCCCCTTGATCGCCGCTCCATCCTCTTGAAACGTGTGCTCATAGGTCTTTTAGGCTGTGGAAAGTGGTCCCAGAGGAGGTACAGGCAGAAATTTGTGGCCTAGTAGAGCTGCTTGACTCTTCGCCAAGGTCTTGATCGTGATCTGCTCCTGCGGGTATCACTCTCTTTTCTTTATTTATTCCCCTCGTCCAGCCTTTCTCTGATCTTGAGTCATAGTGGGGAGCAGATACTCCGGTTTGAGCGAGAATCTGTAAAAACTCATCGCGCACCAAATGACTAGTGCATAATCAATAAGCTTTCCGGTCGCAACCTCGTATAACCAAGCTGAATACATTCTTGGTAGGAAGCTTTTCACAACCATTCGGCCAAACACGATTGTGGATGATCTTGTTCATCAGGGCGTATTCGGGCTTTAACTTTCCAGGAATAAATTCTTGTCTCATAAATCCATTCATAGGTACAGGATGGGTGCACATAGCCTCAGTGAAAAGCTGGGCATCGAAACTAGTAATGGCCCTGAGTGGATAAGGCCGGTCGTAGTCGGGGCAGAACATATGCAAGGCATGTGCTGTCAGTCGGGGTGACAGGCGCTTTCCCGTCAACGAGGTTTTCGACCTGAGTCGGCCAGTGATCTTCCTTCAAATTAGAATAGAATTCCCGAACTAATGAAGAGGCAAGTACCCCACAGCTGAATGCACAAAGTGCATATTTTGCTCCTGTATAATTACCCTGATGGGGTGAGTATATAAAAATGTTTCAGTTAGCGCCACTCTCACATCGAAAACCTCTGACTGTCGCGAACCCATTTCGTGCTCACCCTCGGAGTCTTCGGCAAACATAGCCTCTATCTCTTCATCGACACTCTCAGATAAATCCTCACTTTCTGAAGAGGATATAGCACATTTTCCTTTTCTCTTTTCAGGTGGGTGGCATCGGGCTTTCTGCTGTACCCTTTCGTTCCATAGAAGAACTCGATGCCTTCCTTTCTCTGCCTTATTCTTCGAGCGTGCCACTGGAATGGCAATGTGCTATGTGACGGATGTGGCGAAATAAATAACCATATCGAGTACCACTGTCTCGAGCAACGGGCTGGCCTGTGTCGCATCGGCGATCTCTGCCCACGTTTAGACCCGTGTGCGGCCTAACCAACAATTGCGGAATATGACAGCAAATCCATCCAAAGAAGTCCATATCTAACTGAGAGAAGAGCAGCAATGCTGGAGAATGGTAAAAGCTTACCTGTCACGAATCACGTACTGAGTAATCAATCACGAACTTTGGACAGGGAACCTGGCGGAAATGCGGGCTTGTGGGTGCTTGTAAGAAGGAACAAGTAGCTAGGGCTGGCTTGTGGACTAATATAAATCAAATGGAAATGAAGAGGCAACCCATTTTTGGGTTAAAGACCCTTACGCCTTTGCTTAGATCCTGCCAGGTAGGACTTTAAGTTCTGGAGTGGACTATAACTCTACCGATTTTTGTCAAGTCCCTACCGGTAGGACTTGCCTCCAAATCTTTTTCTTTTTTTTTTTGAATATATATAATGAATATATATATATATATATATATATATATATATATATATATATATATATATATATATATATATATATATATATATATATATATATATATATATATATATTTTTTCACTTTTGGAATGGGTGATGCGCTTTATCCATCTTGGCTTTGTTCACTTGCCTTTCATCCGAGGGTTTTTACGCATGTTTACTTTCTCTTTGTTCAAATTCCTGGCCCAGTTTGCATTTGTAGTACTTATATGTGATTCATTCTTGGGATGTCTTCAAACTCTCCATGAGAATCCTTCTTTGTTCCAGAATCCAGTTCTAAGGTTCGAGATCAACTTGACAGCAAAGCTCAAAATGGGTGCAGGGTTGAGACAAATTTACAAATCCTGGTATGCACGAAGAAATGATGGCACCACAATCATTTCCACTTATGCAGGTGTTAAAGTAAAGACTATAATGCATGAGATTAACATGACCAGCTAAATTGATTACTGTGGGGAAACAATCACGAGGCAAGATTGGAAATTTGGCCATAAGTCACGTGGTATGGGTGAGAAGTAAAAGCAGGGTAGAATCTGAGGGAAGCGAGTTCACGAAGAATGGGCTCGTTATTATTGTGCTTGTTAAGATGCACATGCGTTAAGATGATGTGGAGAGTATGAGATCAAGTGGGTATGTACGGTATAGGTAAACCATAATATTCAGCGAATTTTGAAAAATTTGACTCTTGAACCTCTCTTGGCGCATAGTTACATTCAACGATGCACCTACCCCCACAACGAGAAATGACATTGTCCCGATACGTGAACTAGGTACCCCCACAACAAGATTGGAGGACTCACGAAACAAAGGCCCCTTAATTTTATCACAATTTTTTTTTATATGTGATGGAAAAGAAAGGAAATACTTGTGAATGAGTAAAAATAATAAAACAAAAGCAAGAACAAAAATAAAAGCAAAAACTATTTACAGCAATTTGAGAGTGATGTTACTTGGAAGGAGAGTTTTGGTAGAGCGGGTCTACCAAATCTTCACTGTGCTCTTGAGGATTGAAATGTTCAAGGAACGGTTTGAGCGTTGGCCATTCACCTTGAAAGGTGTCCATTGTCAGGTTCAATTTCCGCAGCCCCATATGGGATAAGACCACCTTAACGATGAAAGGCGATCCATCAGGCCAGACTTTCCGGGAAATAGATATGTCGGGGCTATCTGAAGCACTTTCGATTGGGTTCAGATTTCTGGCAATGGATTTGTCGTGGAATGACTTGGCCAGCTCCTTGCTAAGTCTGGAGCTTTCATACGACTCCTCCGCAACTCTTCAAGTTCATTTAAGCCTGTCACTTATTTGCCCACGAGTTAGATCGAGAGTTAAAAGTTCGAATAGCTGATAAGCCCCGGTGTTCCATCTCTGCGGCAGATGGCGGGCCTTGCAGTAAACTAGCCTATAGGGAGACATACGGGACGGTTTTAAAGCGGTCTGGTATGCCCATAGAGCATCGGTAAGGCGGGTGGTAATCTTTTCGATTTGGGGCAACCGTCTTTTCTAAAATGTGTTTGCTCTCACATTGGCTAGCTCGGCGACCATTGAGTGCGTAGACAGTAAGCCGTAGATACTTTATGGGTGACTCCATATTTCTTTAGCAAATTTCAAAGATCGATTGCAAAGTGGAGTCCACCATCACTATGTCATGGCGTTCAACGAGAAAAATATGTTTCCTTTATAAATTTCAAAACAACCTTATGGTCATTGGTTCACCGTTGGAGCGCCTCGGCCAGCTTAGATACATAGTCGACGGACAATAAAATGTAGAATGGCCACAAGGAAGGGGAAAAGGCCCGCCAAGTCAATACTAACAATCAAAAGATTTCAATGATCGAGTGAGTAAGAGGCATCATGTTTCGTTTTTGTGACCCCTCACAATTGCGGCATGGAGCACACGTTTGCGAAATCAAAACAATCTTTAAATATAGTGAGCGATAAAGCCAGGCGCTGCAAAATCTTGTCTGTTTGTTTTGGTGAATGTCCTCCGCCAAGCTTGAATGTAAAAAGTTAAGTCGTACACACTCATCATTAAATTTTACATGCTATGTTATTTGATGCGGGCCGATATTTAAATAGATATGGATCGTAAAATAGTATTTCTTAATATCATCAAAATTTTCTTTTAATTTGAAGTCCATTGAGGTACGGAATTTGGCGGTGACTAGGTAATTCACTATGTCGGCGTACCACGGGTAATATAAGAGCAAAAGTTGCTCATCGGGAAAGCTATCACTATGGGTATGCCATAGGGTCGGATCTGGGCTGTCGAGATAAGGTGGTCTGCGACCACGTTCTGACCCCTTTTATCTTTGATGGTCAAGTTGAATTCTTGTGAGTAAAATCCACCTAGTCAACCTTGGTTTTAGTATCACCTTAGAGAGCAAGTATTTCAAAATTTGCATGATCTGTAAAAGATGGTCACGGGAGGCAACTGATATATGACACAGATTTTTCTAGAAGCGAAGACAATTGCTAGAAACTCTTTTACGTGGTTGTATAGTTGGCTGGGCCGGAAGATCCTAGTGTCTTATAGTAAATGACAAAAGCCTTTTGTCCTCCTCACGTCTAACCACGGCCCTATGGCATAATCGCTGGCATCGCACATGATCTCTCGAATGGAGGTCTTGATTAGGAGACCGCATGATTGGGGAGTGATACTAGCATGGTTTGAGCTTAGCAAGCGGTGTCACAAGCTTGTAGCCATGTGAAGGGACATCTTTAGCAAGTAAAGTACATAGGGCGGACTATAGCACTAAAATCTTTTATAAACTAGCCGATAAAAACCGGCATGGCCCAGGAATGACCTTATGTCTCTAACACGCCTTAGGAGTAGGGAGGTTGGAAATCGTTCAACTTTGGCCTTATCAACTTGATTCATCTTTTGATACAATGTAGCCTAAAACAATTCCTTGTGTTACCATGAAGTGACATTTCTCCCAATTTAACACAAAGATTTTCTCTTGACACCTCTCGAAACCTTCACGTGGGTTCTCATGACCCTCGAATGAGTCACCAAAGCGAAATCATCCATGAAAATCTCAATATGATTTCTATCATGTCACTTGAAAATACCCATCATACAGTTGGAAAGTTCGGGTGCATTACCTGATCAAAGGCATTTCTAAAGGCGAAGGTACGAGAAGCGAGTAAATGTAGTTTTCTTGATCTTCTAAAGCTATCTCAATTTGATTGTACCACGAGTACCCATCGAAAACAATAAATTCATGCCGCAACTCGCTCCTAACATCGATCCACAAATGGAAGGAAAATGGTCTTTCTAGTACCTTCATTAAGTTTCCTATAATCCCATGCACACCACCATCCCGGGTATTACAGTGAATAAGCTCATTATTTTCATTGGCAGCTCTTTGTGACTCAAACTAGTAGGAACTACTGTGTTGGACTAACCCACTTGCTATATGCAATAGGGTAAATAACCCCGACATCCAAGAGTTTTAACACTTCCTTTTTCACCACTTCTTTCATTATTAGGTTCAATCGTCTCTGTGGTTGCCTAGAAGGTTTAACATCCTCTTCTAAGTGAATTCTATGTGTGCAAATCAAGGGCTAATTCCTTAATATCTTGCAATTGTCGGCCCAAGCGATTAAGTAATGTTTTCAATATTTCCAAAGTTGAGTTTCTTGAGTCACGTCTAAGGAAGAAGATATGATTCTTTGGAAAGTGTCCTGCTCCTAAGAATGCATATTTAAGATGTGTTGGTAAAGGTTTTAGCTCTAAGCTTAGAGTGGTTTCTCCTCCGAGCTAATGTCTTATCCTCATTTAGCGGCAAAGGTTCAAATTTAGAGTACCCACCTATTAACTTCAAATACATCTTTATGCTCGAATTATAGAGTGGAGAAATTACGACTCAAAGTGGTCACTTCCTCTTTCATCCCGGTCGGTGACGGACATGACTTAAGAGGATCATCATGTGAGACATTATCAGGTATTTTTGTACCCACGGAGTCAACCATGTTCATTTCTGTATCTTCCATCTCCCATTCCTTTGAGTACATTGAAATATTCAGTTAACGAGTCATGTTCCCGAATGAAAGTGTCGTTAGGCCTCCCTGCAATGTATGATGGCATTAGCGGTTGCCAGAATGGTCGACGAAGTGCTGAGGCGGGTTCCTTAGTTCCTCTTAGGTTGAGTGTCCAAGCACCACAAAATCGACGGGAGTAAAATTTGTCCACTTGGACCAAGACATCCTTCTTTATTCCCACAGGAATTTTGACACTACGGTCATTGATTGGAGGGTGATATTGGTTGGCTCTGGTGCTCTCTAACCTAGGTCACATATCTTGAGTAAGGCAGCAGTTAACACTTGCCCTAAGTCCACCTAAGCATGCTAACTTGGAATTTCCAACTACTAGAAATAGTAGGACTACAGGTCTTTTATTTTGGGGGCAAGTTGTTCGAGATGGAGACATGATTATTCGATCATGAATGCCTCCATTGACACCTAGTTTCCTTTTTCGCGTGCACAAATCCTTGAAATTTAGCATATGATGGGATTTGTAATGGCATCTAACAGGAATGTTCAGTTTCACTGCTTGAACAACTCATAAATTTCAGCATGGTTATTCACTTTCTTTGGTGCTCTTAGCCTATGAGGGTATGGAGCTGGAGGGATATGGTTAGACTTGTCTTCCTCTGGTTGCTTATCTTTGTCATTTGTATTAGGGACATGAGGTGTGTCTGATTTTTCATCCTCTCTAACTAATTCACTATGAGACTCTTGTGATGGTTCCTTGGTTGGAATAGTTTTGTCGACTACCTTACCACTCCGAAGGGTGGTGGCCTTCTGATGCTTTCGAAAGGTACCCTCACTGGAACCTAAACTTCCCACACTGTTTTGACCTTGTGGGTTTTGGATGGGTTGTGATGGAAGTTTCCCTTTTTCTTGTTGAAGGTTACCTATAGATGAGGTTAACTTGGTTATCTGGGATCTCACATCGTCGAGCAGTTCGGGTCACATGTTTGTAGTTTACTATTTGAGTTTCTGACTGTGTGACTATGTCCTCAGGACTTCTCTTATGTGGAGGTTGGTAAGGGTGGCAGGTTTTGATTCCCTTGGTTCAGTGGATGATGACCTTAATTGGAATTTCCTTGAAATCCTTAGGGGCCTTGATTCTGAAATGGAGGTGGAATTTGGAAACCTTGGTTTGGATAGTGAGAGACCTTGGTTATTTGGCATATTAGGTGTCCTCCCTCATTTTCTCCGGCTAAAATTAGGACCTTACTGACCGAGTTGTAGTTTAGTATGGGGGGAGTTGAAGGTTTCCTTTGGTAGTTAAGGCTGTTGGCTTGTTCAATTTGAATGGCTCCCTTAGCGAGGAAGATTGAAGGCGGGTTAATGGTGCAGTGTGTAGGGTCATCGCATATAATACATGGCTTCCTCTACTACTGCCCAGGTCTGTTGGGATGAGGTAATTGAGTGCACTTGTTACCTCGTTCACTCTCACTTCCATCTCTATGGCCTCTAATTTCCTTGTCAAATTAGCAATCTTGGCACGCAACTCATCATTCTCTTAGGTGGTGGATTCCACCGCAGTAGTGTGCTATGCACTTTACTTGGTGTCTAAAAGTGTTTGTCTCCCGAGTTCGACGTTCTGCGCTATAGTGTCAAAAGTTGAATTACTCCACTGGCACTCTTTTCATAAAATTCTCACGCACACATCATTTGGATGTCTTTGTTTTATTACTAGGGTAATCCTTGATGAAAGTATGCTGCGATTGTCCAACATCCAACCCATGATGAGGATGGTAGCGGAGGAGATCCTTATATCTTTCCATTACACCGCTACAAGGTTTACGGCACTCGGAAAGTTACGAGATTGCTCGCATGAGGGCATTAGTACGTGCGGGAGGAAAAACTTATTGAGAATATTCCAGCATGTTTTCCCACGTCGTCGGAGTAGGTGCAAGGGAATGGAACCGAGTTTTTGGCTCTCCTTTAAGAAAAATAAGATAAGCGGATAATGTGGAGAGGGGAACCAGTGGAGAGGAATGCACTTCAGACATCCTCAAAATCCCTCGTGAATGAGTAAGGATTCTCATATTCGAACCCTTGGTATACAGGTAGAAGACGGATCATTTCCGACTTCATCAGGAATTGGTTGGCCTCATCAGGAAGGCGAATACAAGAATTTGTGGTGGTCCTGCGAGGGTTGCGGGAATTTCTCGAAGGGTTCTTTTCTACATTAGGCGAAGGGCGGGAGGAATATGTGTGGTGATTTCTTTGAAGGTTACCATTTCCTCCCTCCCCTTGGGTTTATTGGGAGCGTAGCATTGCCCCCATGTTGTGGAGGCTCATAGAGTCCTTGCTGATTCTCAGGATTATCCATTGGAGGTAAAATGTTATCTTGAGACACTTGGCTTATAATGGGTTTCTCAAGGTCTCTAGGGGATCTGAGTTCGACCTGTCCCGGTGTTTCGTTGCGAGCCAGTTGACATGCACTATGCCACTCGTGTCGAGAAACACTTGCGAGATTTCTCAGCAAAACAAAACAAAGATAAAGAAAAATGGAGGAAACGTGCGGATTTGCAATTGAATTGCAAATTACCTCATCTCTTCAGATCCAACTTGGTTGAGTCGCCACTCCGACAGGCAGAAAATGCCGTCACGATTAGTAGGCCCTAATTACATTCCCGGCTAGGAATTATAGTGGAAATGCAGCATTGTGTGCGGCGGGGAATCACGGGTCATCTCCACAAGTGGTCGATTCGGTTGATCAATGGGCTATTCTCCACCTAAAGTATGGTTTAAGAAAGCGCAATGTTGTGTTGTTTGATTGAATGGTTGATTGGTTTGAATGTTTTAAAATAGAAAAGACAATTCTTTGGGATTTTGAGGTTCCTCACTTTGATCGAGTAAGTCCCGCCTCTTATTTTATGACTCATCTAGGAACCATTGAGCTTGGTCGTCGATGGAGGATTTATCTTTGAATTCCTTTTGGAAAATAAAGATGATCAAGAAATACTAAAACACTTGTTCTCAATTAAAGCGAACCCTTAGTTGGCATTATGATCGAAACCTGGCGTGTACGGGAAATATCTCGTTAACGCGTTGTCAGAGATTTCTTGACTAATGGTTTAAAACCTTCCTACACAGAGTGATCAATATTACACAATCCGTTTAAAATCAATAAGAGGTGAGGGACTTTACCTTGATCGGGTGAGTTTTCCCCGTATGATCCAGTAGGGGTTGGGAACTTCATAAAATTTATATGAATGATTAAAGTTGAAACGATTAATCAACGGATCTTGAAGAAATAAAGTTAACTTGTAAGAGAATAGGGAATATATAATACGAAGATTTAAAGTAGAACAAATAATGTTGTGCTGAAAGATTGCAAACTCTCTAATCAGAAACTTCTAAAAGAAAGAAATGCAATCTGGATCTACAAAGTACCACTTGAGAAGATGGAGAAAAACTATTATTACTTAAAACCACAAATTAAGAACTAAAAGAAGGCCAAAAAAACTTCCCAGAAAAGAATATCCCTAAAATGCTGTATCCTCTCCTTTATAGTCCCTTCCAAAGTGATCCTCCCATTTTGGTTTGCCTCGAGAGTGCCCTCGTATGGAGTAGATTCTTGGACAATTCATAAGCTTCATAAAGTCTACTTGGGTAGGACTTTAAGTTCTCTGGGTAGGAGTTGCTCATTGCCACTTTTCGACAAGTGCTCTTGGTAGGACTTTAAGTCCTACGTGGACTTCAATCACTGCAATTTTTAGTAAGTTCTGGGTAGGACTTTAAGTCTATAGGTGGGACAATCTCCGACCTTTCCTTGCTTATTGGGGTTCAGAGACCGTCGATTGCTCATCCACCTCCGCATTGCTTCATATTGGCTTTAGAGGCTTGCCTCCTTGTGCACTTACGTTTAAACACGAAAAACACACGCAAAATCTAAAACACGAAGAGATTAGAAGTACATGTTCTTATGCCAAATGTGAGTACATTGTGGTTTAAATGTGTTCGATTCTCTTATAATTATCACTCAAATGTGTATTCATCACTAAGTCTGCGTGATAACCATGTCCGTGTGTTTTCATCTCGGGCAACATAACTCTTCGGCTTACACTTCGAGCCTCTTTCGTTCACACAGAATTTTCGGATAACTCCGCGGGTCTCTTACACCCACACAGGACCTTTCGGATACTACCGCGGGTCTCCTTTACCCATAACTCCAGGCTTCTCACCTTAGGGGATTAACGACCCCCTTCAGCACACTGACACACTCCTAATTACTTTTCATTTCTGATTCGAGACTATGAGGTCTTCATTGGACTTAGTCCTCTGAGACGAGCTCAACCCCACTCACAGAGTGGTGAATGACCATACAGTGCACCCACACCCGACTCGGCGATGTCACGTGCGTGAGCCTTGATGATGCTATATTGTGACAACGATCCTGGTTCCACCATGGCGAGAATCTTAGAGATCCCACTCACTCATAATCTCGACCTATCGAATTCGACTCTCTCCCCCATCCTAGGGGGAGAGAACATCTATACTGGCTTCTCTAGGCCTTAACCTCTAAACCCAGGTAATGTCGTGTCGGGTATGACAGCCCGGCACAGGTCTCTGATGCCCGTGACAGATGGTTGTCGACTCATCACGTGTCAAGCTTTGACGATCAACAACCAATAGGTCTGCCACCACAAGTCCTGCCTTAGCTGCGCCTTTCACGATCACATCACGACTTGACCCACACTCACGGCCCCTCGGCCTATTTATTATTCTTTGGAAGTGCTTGTATGTACCGTACGAAACTAGTTCCTCTAACCTCGCTCAGTGGAGGAATGAAGCGTATCTTCTCTGTTCTCTGACTGACTAGGATTGTCTTGTCCCAGTCTTGGGATCCTTTGTCTCTGGGGGCAATCCAGTCCTCATGCTCAATCTTGGCCTAGTTACGGGAAATTGGTGTAGGCCCCGAGTCATACCTTGCCTCTTCTCGAACTAGGAGAAAGCTGATCCTCCCTCTTGTTACCAACACCTGTATCCCGAGTGTTCCAAGTATCCTCAATCTCTCTCTCTATGGTCAGGGCCGCCCCAACCATGGAGTCCATGTCCCATAGGTGAAATCCTATAATCTACATCCCAGAATGGATAACCACGCCCATTCTCGAATCTCTGTAATACCCAGCCCGTCCCAGGCTTCGTGTCTCGAGAAAGATTGACATTCGGTCTCTCAGCTCATGGCTGCCTCGACCTTCTCTGGGTCATTGGCCTCCGGTGCTGATACAAGCGTGTCCCAAAATCTCCCAGGTAAGCGCAAACTTCGCACTTCTTGAACTTAGTGTACAAGCGATGGTCTCTTAGTAAGCGTAACCTGATCCTCGAGTGATGCTCATGCTCCGCTCTGATTGGGAGTAGATCAGTCATCCGCGAAATGACGGCTGATCTAGATAAGGTTGGAACACTATGCATGAGGTCCATGAATGCGCTAGCGCATTCATCAATCCGAGGCATCACCTTAACTCAAAGTGCCCATAGCAGCGTCATGTTTGTCTTAGGGATACTTGTCTCCACAACCTCATTGATGGTAACCGGTCACGAAGGTCTATCTTGGTGAACCTGCGCCCTCTCAGTGATCAACAAATTGTCAATCCTGGTAATGGAGTCACGGAATTCTTGATCGTAACCTGTTTAGCGTACGTAGTCAATGCAGTCGAAGAGTGCTTGTCCTTCTTGCCATAAATAGACCGGAGCGCCTGTGGTGAAGTGCTCGGTACAATGAACCACAATCAATAAGCTCACATGCGCTGGACTCTGAGGTTCCACCGCAGATCCTTTAAATTATACATGCGGAGTCATAGAGATGGGTGAAGTACGAGTGTACCCTTGTGGCTTCGTCTAGAGTCCTACTACCCTCTCTGTGGAGTAGTCGGTGGCTCATGCGGAAAAACATCCATACTACGCATACTACTCGGTAGATCTAAAGTAGGATCTCTCACTCGTCCTCTAGGTTAAGGCTCGCGAGCCAACGCCTAAGCATCGACACTTGGACTGTATGCATGCGGGGGCAAATGTCATCTTGTCCTAAAATACCATAGGGTGCGTCTGTATGGCGGTAGCCCT
Organism: Tetrastigma voinierianum; assembly: GCA_016808115.1. Classification (NCBI taxonomy): domain Eukaryota; kingdom Viridiplantae; phylum Streptophyta; class Magnoliopsida; order Vitales; family Vitaceae; genus Tetrastigma; species Tetrastigma voinierianum. Next base: position 182,961 of record JAEQBH010003964.1, read on the forward strand.
CCTACGCTCCATGATAGATAACGATCTATCTGGCTATCGGTGATCCATCCCAGGGATGACATCGAACTACAGTGTTCTAATCCTCGGGTCCTTTGTGAGTAGAGTCACGAGATCTCGAGTTCACAACCTCGACCTTATATCATCCTAGTCTCGCCCTAGTTCCTAGGGAGAACTCACATATACGGCTCCTCTAAGGTCTTTAGAGGTCATACTTGTTCCACCATATTGGGCCTCATTCTGCTTCTAGAGCAGTGAGTCTAATCAGGAGTCAGCGTCGGAGAGTGAAATCTCTGCCCAGCCTCTAACACTTTCTCGTTTACATGTGAACCAATGGTGGCCACCATCGGATCTGCCCTGTGAATGTCGAGAAGGATGATCGCTCTAAACCTCTGGAGGTTACTAGGATCTTCTGTCTGCACCAGCTATACCAGCTGTACGATAGCGGTAACATGTCTCTCTGTACAATGAAATCCTTCCTCGAACGCGGTGGTGCCTAACCAATTCCCAGTGGGCGTCCTCGTCATCCGTCCTCTACTAGCCATCTACAATCAACATATGCGTTCAATTCAATTCGATTATCTCTAAGCGTAAGCTTATCACCCAGATACTCTTCATACACATGTCCCGGTGTATATGCATTGCCGCTTGCATTTACAAGTAATGCAAAGCGATCAATTACTGCACTTAAAGTATTATCTTCAACAAAATTTTATTTTTCGAAAATTTCAATTTTATGAAAATTTTATTGTCGAAAATTTATTAATTTTCATTGATTTTATTTTATTTTATTTTATTTTATTTTATTTTATTTTAATAAACATATTATTATTATTTTTTTAAAAAATTTATTTTACAATGAACAGTGTTCATTTAGTGACTCAGGAAAAATATCGAGTCGAAAAATCGGGTTGAAAACCAAGCCAGGTGCACGAGCACCATTGTGGCGGCGCGGGTGCACGGCGCGCCCGGTAGACGCCAGCGCACCCGCGTAGCGCTGCGCTTCCCCTGCGCTACCGCTCGCCCAGCGTAGCCGCTGCGGCGCCGGCTGCTCGTTCGCGCTGCGCTCGCGCGCGCCTCATACGCTTTCCGCCGCGCCCCACGCGCTACGGCGCCTTTGCCACTTACGCCACGCCCCAGCGCCCGAGCGGTGCGCTGCGCTTCTTCTGCGCCGTCGCCGCCGCGCCGAGCGCCGTACCCCTTAGCGCCCAGCGCCTATCTGCGCCCAGCGCCTGTCGCCAGCGCCTATCGCCCAACGCCCCCTATGCCCGCGCTTGCTGCGCCCCGGTCGTGTCGCGACCGCAATTGCTGTCTTGCGACACGAGCGGCCTGTCTCTGCCCAGCGCACCTGTGTCTGAGTTTGTATTGCAATACAAACTTCCCTCACAGCCTAACAGCCTCAGTCACAATACAAAATATTGTATTGCAATACAAACAACCCTCTAGCCTTGCATTCCAGTCTGTCTGATACTTGTATTGTGATACAATTTCGCTTCTCCTGATATAATACGGCGTGCTTGATTCAATTTTCTGCACAAAATTTTTTTTTTCGTTTTTCATTATAATTATTTTTTTTTTCCATTTATTTCCAGCAGTTGGAAAAATCACTAAAAATCACTAAAAATCATTTTTTTTTTCCATAAAACTCAAATAAATTTCAAAAAATTTATTTTCTTCATTTTTTTTTCATTTTTTCTAGAATACACAAATAAATTTCTAAAAATTTATTTTCTTCCTTTCTTCGGTTCCATATAAGACTAACCGAAAATTATTTTTCTCACCTCACAACCAAATAAATTTATAAATTTATTTTCTTTTTCGATTTTCATGAAAAAAATTTCTCCCACATATATACATATATATACACCTTTCCATTTCCATGTTACATCAAATAAATTCATAAAAAATTTATTTTTCCTATTCTTTAGTTTAACCCTTTGTAAAACAAAAATTTTCTTCTCACTATCCGACAACCCAAATAAATTTAGTTAAATTTATTTTATTTGTTCGTTTTCGATTTACACACTGTAAACTCGACAAAAATTCCAATACTATGTACTTTAATCATAAGCACCTGAAACATTTCCTGACACATACAACATGGTATACACACCATTCATCAACATTCACATGTTCACACATCAATTATCAAATCACACAAAACACATCAACACATGCTTGTAGTGTCATAGTTTTGTCCCGTGATTTCCTAGGTAATCTCATACCCATACTCAACATCGAACCACACCTAGTGGTGATGTTCTTACACAACTATGGCCTAAGCCCAAATCCTCATTCTATAGGTCTCCATATACCTATACTCTACATCAAACCACCCAAGTGGTGATGGATGCTAACAGCTCTAGGTATTCATATACACAAGCTCACGATGCAATTGTGGCCCAAGGCAGGAATTAGTTGACTACCCGTTAACCTGCGGAATACAAGTGGATGTCGAGGTTTGCAGACGCCCTTAATCGGCTGAGTCTCCTTTGTACGGAGAGCTCTACCCAATCTGACCTCACCTTGCACATCCCAAGCGGTCAATATAATCCTGACATGAGTAAAAACGGCCTCTTGGGCCCATAATACAATACTCATCACAATATATATATCCAAACTAGATCCAATAGTCTCAAGAGTTAATAAATCACTCTTATACAACATATATCAAAATATACGAATTTTAATACATGTATACAGTGTGACACCAAAGCCACATCCGGCTTTCTTCGCTTGACCTCAGGGCGAGCCCAGCGTCTCCTCGTCGTAACACCATTCACGTAAAGGGTCCCACGACGGGAGTGAGCTAAAGCTCGGTAGGAGAATCGCCACAAGTGGGCTGCCTCACCCACCTAAGTGTTGTGCGATGTTCCCAAAGTAAACACGCATTTAAGCAAATGCATGATCTACTTGAATGTCTGCACTGACCGAGCTCGGATCCCAAGTCCTCCATAAACTCTCACACTCGCCTAAGCCTTATGAAATTATTGTTTTATTAGTGAACCCAACCCTCCGATGTATATATATATATCAATTGTGTAGCTCAGACGATTGATATATTATTTGTTTTGTGGACTACCCTCAGGTGAATATCAATTGGGCCGCTCAGACGATTGATATTTTAAATTTGGACTACCCTCAGATGGTGTGTTTTAGACAACCCTCAGAACAGTTTTCTCTGGGCTTATCTCATGCACTCACTCCTATAATCCTGGGTGTTCCGGTGCATATGGAATACATCTTATGCGGTTCAATCTGATGCAATCACATGCAATATATGAACATGAATATACTCGCATAATTCAAATCACCTGATCATGTTCATAGCAATTTTACAACTCATACATCAAAATTAGCTCACTTGGGCTTCTAATGGTAAACCACGAACAATTTAATTTAAATCGCACCGACCAAACACATATTTTTCACAAAAATATATTTTGTATCCACTTATTTCTAGGAACATTAAAACCACAGGGTTTGCGGTTTTCAAAGCTCACTCAACAAGTCATCTGTTCACTTTGTGAACAGCATCTCTGACCATTCAGGCCTTTTCCAAACCGATACATGATTTAATACCAAATCACTTTAAATTTGACAAACCCAGTCAGCCGTAGCGATCACGGCTGCTCGATCAGGTACTAAAAATTCATATCCAACTCGGTCCAGGTTTGGGGCCGTCAAAGCAACCTCTCACCGGCCTCGTCGGCTCAAACATTTGCAAAGTATTTAAAAGAGGGAATAAAACCAAGTAGGGAGAAACCCCTACCTCTCAGAGTTTGAGTAAACTCCCTAAATCCGGCACCCACGCGAAGCCCTCTTCGTAGAGCAGTTCTCCTTCTTGTCCCGAAGACCGTCGACGGTCGGATCGCGTACAAATCTAGAGAGAAGTGTTCTCTCTCTCTAAAACCTCTCAAAAAGAAAGCTACTGGATCTCCAAAAATGTCTCCCATGTTTTTCCTTTTGGCTTTTGAAGGAGAAGAAATGTGTCTGGCTTTGTCCTTTAAGTATTTTAAAATCAAATCTCATAATGACCATTACGTCCCTATTTTACCAGAATTGATATTCGGCACTATCTCGGCCATCCATTTTCATCATTTCTCTACTCATACCACTTATGGTACATGAGTACGTGTTGTATATGACTTTCATCACAACCAAAATCGTTTTACGGCACCAGAGCACGATGCCTCAGCCGTGTCAACTCCGTATCTCGAATTCGGCCAATTTTCGTGCTAGCTAGATTTTGCGAGACGATTCCAACGGTGCAATCCGTTTCATCATCCGAGATCTAGAGAATTAATTCCAGATTTTTAACCGAAATTACAATTTTATAATCGAAATTACGATTTTGCCCTTATTCCAGAAATTGGAATTTCTCGGGTCTTACACTATTCACGAAAATCGGGCAGAGTCTCCTTTGTACGGGAGCTCTACCCAAATACAAACATGTCCCAAACAATCCAATATAATCCAATATGACATATCCATGAGTAAAACGGCCACTTAGGCTCAGCAGCAATACTCATCCAAATAGATACCAACTATATCTATTAGTTTCAAGAGTTAAGAAATTACTCTTATGTTTATATTAAAATTTATATGATTCTAATACGCATACAACTAACTACCAAAGCCCTGACGACTCTTCTCGAGCTCGGCCTCAAGTAATGGCGTGGCTCTCAAACGCTCCACGTACTGAAAAATAATATCCCTCGACAAGGTAAGCTATTGCCCAGTAGTGGAATCACCCTAAGTGGGTTACTCTCCACCTAAGTGCATATGCAATGCTCCAAAGTAAACACACATTCAAGCCAATTAGGTGTCCTGCTTGGATATGCAAATGACCCGACCCGTGTCACATAGTCATCATAGGCTCTCTCCACGCTTGCCTAAGCCATGTATGAAAACATCTTTTCAAAACCGTTCTTGTTGTTTACGAAACTATACGAGTATCGGTAAAAATATGGGACTACCCTCGAGGAGGCGAATGTGTTGGAGAACCTTCCAACAGTCATAGTCCTCATCCAGAAATGATACAATTTAGATAGTCTCAGCCCATTCTCAGGAAATTCATCTGTGAAATTCCTTTCCAAAAAACGTTTTCGTTTTTCTTTCAATTTTTCATGTCATGCACTCACCTAATTTCCAGAGCTACCGCAGTGCATATGAAATGCATTATGCCATTTCACACAATATATATATACACAACACATGCAAATATATCGTCAATAAATATATTTACATAATTTAAAATCCTGTAAGCATGTTATGTGAATTCTCAATACATTGCACCAGAATTGGCTCACATGGGCTAATTTAGCAAACACAGGCAATTCAATTTGAATTACTCAACCTACAATTTCTCCTGAAATTTGTTGCGAACACTATTCATGTGAACAGTGAAACCCTCGGGTTACTGTTCACGGCCAACATCCAACATCGGTTCCACTTGGTGAACCCGAATTCCATGGCCATTTCCGGCCTCATACAAACTAACACATGATTTATAGCACAAAGCACAACCCAAGCAGCCCAAGCATTCAGTGCCTTTGTCACGGGTTTGTCCAAAATAGGCTCTAAAAATTCCCTAATTCGGTCTGAGTTTTGGGGCCAGGTCATTTGGCCGTTCGAGCTGTAACGAAACATTACAAAACACTTAAATAAAGTGTAACTTCAAGTAGAATGAAACCCCTACCTCACGGAGTTTGTTGAAACTCCTTAGGCTTCGAATCCCACGCGTTGCCCTGCGTGAAACAACTTTCCTTCTTGCTCTGAAGGAATCCGCGGTCGGATTAGCCAGAAATCTAGAGAGAAGTCTCTCTCTCTCTCACTAGAAAATCAAACCTAAGCCCACTGCATCTCTCCCTCTCCCTTTTGCTGCACGTTTTGGTCTTTTGAGGAAGAAGATGAGCACTGTTGGTTATTTCGTCCTTATTATCATTAAACATTAAATAATTCCATTTATGTCCCTTATCTTGGATTTTGACACGTGGCACGATCTCAGCCGTCCGTTCCCATCATTTCTCTACTCATGCAACATGTGTCACATGAGTACATGTTGTCAGTGACTTTGTCTCACATATCTTTCCGGCTTTCGATACTACATTGCCTCGAAAAATGTGCAAATTCTGACATCTCGAGTCGACGAAGTCGTGTTGGCTAGATTTCGCGAGACGATTTCAACGGTGAAATCCGTTTTGTCATCCAAGATCTAGAAAAATTTCAGGTTTTGACCGAAATTACGATTTTGCCCTTTTTCCAGAAATTGGAATTTTCTCAGGTCTTACATTCTCCCCTCCTTAAAAAGAATTTTGTCTCGAAATTCTGGACAATCATAATCACAACACATGCATATGCAGCATGCACTATACCATGCATGTAAACTCGTCATTTAACTATTAAACAACTAAACCACGTACCTTCATCCTTAAACAAGAAGGGATAGGTGGCCCACATCGTGTCCTCACGCTCCCATGTTGACTCCTCCACTCCATAGTGCCGCCATAGCACCCTCACTAGCCTCACGGTCTTGCGTCGCAAAACCTGATCACGGCTATCCAAAATGCATATTGGTCCGTCCTCGAAGGTTCCATCAGTGTCAACCTCAATCTCTCCCTAATCCACCACGTGAAATTTGGATGCGGGTATACTTCAGACATGGAGATGTAGAAACACCTCGTGGACACCCGGCATGTGGGCGGTAGCATAGCCCGGTACTCTGCCTACCCTCTAGAGTATCTCGAAAGGCCCAATGAACCTCGCGATAACCTCGCTTGCTCCCGAACTGACCGCACTCTCTTAGGCATCACCTTGAACATGATCTCGACCTCGAGCACAAGGGTCGACGTTGCACATCGACATAGCTCTTATGCTAGGCTGGCGGGTGGGAGGCTGTTGTCGTATCTAGCTCACCTTTTCGGAGGTGTCTCTATTCAGATCAGGACCTGTGATGGAGCTCTCTCCCAACTCGATCCAACATAACGGTGATCTACATGGCCTCCCATACAATGCCTCATACGGTGCCATCTGTATACTCGCTTGATAACTGTGGTTGTATGCTCTTCCCAGCTACCCTTATGAACCAAGACGCATGCTCGTAGCATGTCCTCTAACTCCTGTATATAATCCGCTGGCGTGTAACCCTGCAACTCCTTCTTGGTGTGTAAGCGACCCTTCCCAAGGTCACATTCATTTGATAATCCAATGGACCGTTAACTTTAGTCCATGTCATGAATGACATCCATATCTAGAGCCCCTGCCCGACTCAACAACACCCAATGAATTTCAAGGGTTTATCCAAATCTCGAGTCACTCTCGCTCACATCCTTGACTACAGAAGTCTCTGCGTGATAACCGTAATAGTGTGTTTTTCATCTCGAGTCACTCCCGACTCCTATCACTCAACTCTAAGTCTATGTGATAACTTGACTATGTGCTTTCATCTCGAGTCACTCCCTACTCCTATCACTCAACTCTAAGTCTATGTGATAACTTGACCTTGTGTTTTCATCTCGACGGCATAACTCTTCGAGCACACTTGAGCCTCTTACGTTCACCTTAGAAATTTCGGATATCTCACGGGTCTTACCCACAGGAAATTTCGGATAACTCCACGGGTCTCTTACACCCACGAAGTGGGATACCTCCACGGGTCTCTTACACCCATAGAAATTCGGGATATCTCCGGGTCTCTTACCCTTTGAAATTTGGGGCGTCTCCCAGATCTCTTACACCCACCTGGTTGGGGATCTCTCGGGGTCTCCTTACACCACAAAATTGAGGATATCTCCGGGTCTCTTACACCCACACAAAAATTTGGGATCGGGTCTCTTACACCCACACAAAAATTCGGGATATCTCAGGGGTCACTACACCCACACGAGACCTTTTGGATACTCTGCGGGTCCTCCTTCACCCTAAATTCGGGCTTCTCACCTTAAATTACTGACCCCTTTCTCGCTTGCCCAGCACACTTTAGTACTCTTCATTTCATGATTTAGACTATGAGTCTTCATTGGACGTAGTCCCAAAGGAACAAACCATTGCGCTTTCGCAGAGTGGTGAATGACCATGTCGTGCACCCACACCCAGGCTTGTGCGATGTTCTTGTGCACATGAATGCAACGATGCCATGCGTGACAGCCCATTCCCAGTACTTGAGATCTCTAACTCGTAATCCCAGCCTACGGGTCAACTCCACACCACATCCTGAAGAACATCCACATACGAAAGCTCGAAGGCCTCGACCTCTAAGCCCCGAATCCATCGCCTGAGATGCAACTGATGAATGAATATGATGCATCGATTTAAGCGCTTCTCTAATCCAACAAGTGTAAGAGTAGAAAGCGTGCCTAACAGCGTCAAATTTAATCCCGAGCCATTTCGATCACGTACCCACGAGATCTCTGCCTCATAGGACAATCTCGCCTCATATGCCAGTGGCAGCGAGAGAAATAACATATAGTCGCCTGCTTGACTAGAAGTCCGACTGTGAGTCACATGCACGACCTCGACCCACCCTCACGGCCCTGTCTTTGCCCGAAGGTGCTCGTATACCACCCCGAAACTGAAACTGGTTCCTCTGACCCGTACTAGGGTGTGGAGAATGAGGCGTACACTCTCTGTTCGTGACTAAGCTGGGAGCTGTATCGATACAGGATCCCTGTCTGCAGGGAAATCCGTATCACATGCAGTACATCTAGATGCCCAATCCTGGCCCTGGTCCTGAAACTCGTGTGAAGCAGAAGTCTTTTGCCTCATCCCCGAACTAGAAAAAGGTTGATCCTCCCTTTTACTACCAACACCCGTATTCCGAGTGCTTCGAGCATCCTCGATCTCTCTGCAATAGTCGGGGCCGTCCCTGACCGTGGAGTCCATGTCCCGTAAGCAGTCCTACAATCTTACCCCAAATGGATAACTTCGGCCCATTCTCGAATCTCCTGACTTTTGGCCATGTCTGTGGCCTCGTAATCATCAGCAAAACGGGCTAACTCTATGAATCTAGCCACTTAATCCATCACAGTCATCGCCCCTTGCTTTAGCTCTAGGAACTCTTGAGCCTTCGCATGCCTCGTAGTATCTGGAAAGTACTTACCCATGAACAGCTCTTGGAACTCTGCCCATGTCATTGCCTCTAGGTGTCTAGAGGTCTTTGCCCATTCCATATACTTGGGCCTCGCCCCCAAATGGAGCAGCGGCCTAACTTTGGTCTAGTCGTCGAGGAAGTGAAATCTCCATGGCCTCTAACACCTTCTCGTCTGCGTGAACTGTAGTGCGCCACCGTGGATCTCTCTCCCCCTGTGAATGTCGGAGGATGATGCACTCTAAAACTTTGGAGGTTACTAGGACCTCCACGACTACACTGTTTACCTTGGCTTGTGCGATACTGTTGTATAACACTACGACCTCTGAGCCTGCGATCAAATCTTGGTGGGCGAGGTGTTCGAATCTGGTGGTGCGACTGATACCTCGTGGGCGACCTCTCACGCCCTTGCCTCTACTAGCCATCTACACATTTAAATGCCTCAGTCAGCCATAATCGATCTCTAAAGCATAACAGTCAAGATATTATTCATACCTGAAATCAGTTCTCTATACATTTAGTGATGGGGATAAAATCTCATTCTGATTAATCATTTATCCTAAATTCTTGAAGAATTTCATTTTCAAAATTTACATCCCATTTTATTTGATTTTATTTAATTAATTATTATTATTTTTTGAAAAATTTTGTGATGAATAGTGTTCATAGGCGTCTGCCTAGTGTTGACTCGAAGCGATGCGGAGTCAAAAGCGGAGTCAAAAGCGAGTCGGTGCAAGCACTGACACAGCCTGGCCGGGCGCACACGAGGGCGTGCCCGAGCGCAGCGCGTGGCGATATCGTGGGCGCCCCGGTCTTGCGTGTCAGCCATGTCGTGACTGGCCACCCTGGCCGTGTCGTGGGCGTGCGTGCGAGCATGCGGCCGTATTAATGGCACGCCTCGCGATCTGTTTGCACGCAGCCTAGCTCCTTGCTGTCTGATACCACACCAGGTGTATTGTGATACAAACTCTACCGTTTTTAGCCCTTCCGGCTGCACGTCACGTCACGATCAAGTGCGTAGTGACGCCCCTCATCTGCTACAACCACAATACGATTATGTGTATTGTGATACACTCCTCAGCCTTTGCATTGCCTCCCGAGTCCGTGCAATTTGTATCGTGACACTTCTCCCGGCCTCGGTCACCCAATGCGGTTATTGAGACACACTTATCCCCTAGCCATCAAGCCTTCTCAGTAACAATACGCTAATTGTATTGCAATACAATTCCAACAGCCTAGCCAACTTGCAATACACCTCATATTGCAATACAAAACCTAATAACTGCACTCCCAGGCCCTTTATGTCTGATACTATTCATACATCCTGATACAATTTGGGCGTAGCTGTCAGTCCACACACGAAATTTTTTTCGTTTCTTCACTTTTTTCTTCGGCCCGCTTTGGAAAATACAAAAAAAAAAAAAAAAATATATATATATATATATATATATATATATATATATATATACCTTTTTTCATTTTCGAGAATACTCAAATAAATTCATAAAAATTTATTTCTTCAATTTTCTTCGGTTTCACGAATGTAAAACCTTAGAAAATAATTTTTTCATTTTCAGTAAACCTGATAATTCATTCAAATTTATTTTATTTATTCTCTTTGTTCCGAGTTTTACACCTTTGTAAAAACTCTAAAAAATTTTCCAACACCACAATGTACTGTTACCTAAGCACAATTCACCTGACACATAAAAATTCATGTGATGCATATTTTAACAATTCGTAGAATCACATGATCACACCTAAAACACATGTAGTGTCTGGTTTTGTTAAATTTGCCCCTGGGTATCATGCTAAACTGGCTGTCAGACCACACAAGTGGTGATGTTCTTACATGACTATGGCCTAAGCCCAAGCCCCTCAAACCCTAGGTAGTCGTATACCTAAGCTCGATACCAGGCGTGCCACCCGAAAACCAGGGTCCGTTGACTGCGAAGATCAACCGCGGAGATACTCGTGAATGTCGGGTAGCAGACACTTTATTCCACGAATCGGGCGAAGTCCTCTCCTTTATGCGGGAGCTCTTGAATACAAACATGTCCCAAACAATCCAATATAATCCAATATGACATATCCATAATTAAACTGACCACTTGGGCCCTTTCTTAATACTCATCAAATAGATACGACGCTATATACAATAGTTTCAAGAGTTAAAGAAATTACTCTTATACAACATATATTAAAATTTATATGATTCTAATACATGCATCGACTAACTAAAGCCCTGGCAGGCTTTTTCTTCTCAAACTTTCGGCCTCAAAATGGTAGAGTCTTCTCGAAACGCTCCACTGTGCAGAAAAATGTCTCCTCGACAAGGTAAGCTATTGCCCGATGGTGGAATCCTGCTAAGTGGGTTACTCTGCCTAAGTGCGTATGCTGATGCTCAGAAGTAAGCACACATTCAAGCAGGTGATCCTACTTGGATAATCTAAATGACCCAGCCCATGTCAGGAGTTATCAGAGCTCCCTCGCACTTGCCCCTAAGCCATGTGAAAGCATCTTTTCAAAACAATTCTTGTTGTTTACAAAGCTATCTTCAGGAAATTATCGGTAAAAATAGGACTACCTCGAGCGAATGTGTTGGAGAACCTTCGAAGCAGTCATGGATCCTCATCAGGAAATGATACATTTGGACATCTCAACCCCATTCTTGGAAATTCATCTGTGAAATTCCTTTCAAAAGCTTTGTTTTTCTTTCCAATTTTTCATGTCATGCGCCACTGTTCGACTGCCCCAGTGCATATGAAATGCATTATGCCATTTCACACAATATATATATACACAACACATGCAAATATATCATCATGCATATATTTACATAATTTAAATCACCACAAGCATGTTATGTGAATTCTGATACATTACACGAATTAGCTCACATGAACAAATTTAACAAACACGAGCAATTGATTTGGATTACTCAACCATACACAATTTCTCACAAAATTTATTTACGAGCACTATTCATGTGAGCGGTGAAACCCTCGGGTTCTGTTGCGGCAACATCAGCATGGTTCCGCTTGGTAGGCGATTCCGTGGCATTTAGGCCTCATCTGAAAATTATGTGATTTATAGCACAACCTGACCCGACAGCCCAAAGCGAGTCAGGTACGCTGTGCGTAGCATCCCAGCTTGAGCTCTAAGAGATTTACACTTGATTGGGTCCGAGTTTTGGGGCGTCAGCCGATTAAGTATCAAACCAACGAAACATTACAAAACAACTTGAAATAGTGTAACTTCAAATCGGTAATTTCCTACGGAGTTTATTAAAAGCTCCTTAAAACCCAGGAATCGCAGCGTTGCTGTGAACAACTTCATGCTTGCTCCCAGAGAATCGAATGGTCGGATTAGCCATAAATCTAGAGAAGTCTCTCATTTAGAAAATCAAACCTAAGCCCACTTTGCATCTCTCCCTCTCACTTTTTAACACGTTTTGGTCTTTTGAGGAAGAAGATAGGCAACGACGGATTATTTAGTCCTTGTATCATTCTGACATTAAATGATTCCGAACAATCATTTCTCTTGGATTTGACCGTGCGCGATCTCAGTGATCGTTCCATCATTTCTCTACTCCATGCAACATGTGTCACTTGAGTACACATGTTGTGGTGACTTTTGTCACTTCATGCGTTTTGACCACAGTGCTGATGCCTCGAAAAGCGTGCAAATCCAATGTCTCGAATTGGTAGTCGACGTGTTGGCTCGTTCTGGGAGCGATTCCAACGGTGAAATCCATTTGTCATCCGAGATCACAAGGTACGAGGGTTTGATCGAAATTACGATTTTGTCATTTTCTAGAAATTGGAATTTTCTCGGGATCCACGATGAGAGTGGGGGTGGCCATTGGGATTATGTCGTCTGATCTTTATAATGTGCCAGTGACAGTGGCCGATCCCGGCTAGCGGTGTCTGTACAATGGTTATGTCGTGAGGAGGGGCTTGGCAGTGGGTGTCACGATGCAAAATGTTCTGCGACACGGTAAAAGGAAGGCACCACGATCTGGCCTTGGGCGTGAGGCGAGGAGCCGCAGCGACATGGCGCGCGATCTTGTATGGCGAGGCGGGCCTGAGACTCGGCCGACCCAAGGCTACGACACGGCCGCGACACGGCCATCCTGGGCACTTCATGCGGCGCGGCGGGGTTCGTTGGGTGTACATTTTTTGACCCGATTTTAGACTGATTGCGCTGTTAAGTCGCTGTTGGACTCTTATTACAATTTTCAAATTTTAATTAAGTCGCGTCAAATCAAATCAAATGAAATAAAATCTTTTAAAATAAAATTTTAATAAATTTTTGTTGAATATGATTTAATAAAATGAAAGTATATCTTGCATTACCTCGGAATGCGAGACATTATCATATAAATGTTTCTATGTGTGAATAGTGTCTCGAAGCGGCTGTGTTACGCCTTAGAGAGATACTGCGTTAAATTTAACTTGCCATTTGACATGTGTAGATGGCTGGTCGAGACGAGGGCGTAGAGATCGTCCGAATATTGATTAAAACTCGGCGTTGACCAGTGACCTTTGTTGAAATTTTTGTAGGGATTGCGGCTCTTGCTATTGCCGCGGCCAGTGCGGCGACGGTGTGAGGGAGAATCAGATGACATCTGAGGCATCGAGATGGGTGTTGGTACTAAGAGGAAGGAAGATTCATCTTGTACCGGCCGGGGAAAGAAACATAAGACTTTTGTTTAGCAAAGGATATCAGGAGCAGGCGGGAGGTCATCGGGGTTAAGGCGGGATGGGACATTTGGTCGGGCGGGGCGAGATGATGTGTTTCTACGACGGCTGGACACTTTCTTCAGAGTTATCGAGCGGGAATCTGAAGTTATGGTGCAAGTCCCGATCATCGTCAGACTCAGTTCGCGTTGCTAGTCGGGATGGGCGGGGATGGTGTGCTGCCGTGCCAGCAGCCCCGGACATATGAGAGGATTGCCCCGGAGACAAGGATCGGGTTTGGGGCGGTATGATCTGGTCGTGATGAGACCCGGGGAGAGGACCAGTTCTGCACACAAGTGTGGGTCGGGAACAAGTACTCCCGGTTCAAGGTGCCTTTGCACAAATCACGCCACTGTGGGTCATATAAGCGGGGTGGACGTAGGTCAGGGGTCGACCACAGGATTCTGGTAGAGTTCGGTCCTGTTTGGGGTGTCAGTGTTACCATTGTTGCGACTTGGGCATATGAGGCGAGATTGTCCTAGGAGGCGGAGAGGTCTCATGAATGCAGTGGGCGAGCATACGGAGAAGCGACGGATATGCGGTGCGTTTCTACTCTTGCACTTGTTGACTAGAATAGCGTTTAAAATGGATGCATCAAATTCATTCATTGTTGCATCTTGTGTGATAGAATCGGGTTTAGAGGTTGAGGCCTTTAGAGAAGCCATGTGTGGATGTTCTTCCCTAGGAGGTAGGGTGAGAGTTGGCCAGGATAGGTGAGTTGTGAGTTAGAGATCTACGAGATTCAAGCTCATGGTGGACCCTGGGGGGGCGTCGCGTCGAGTGGTGTGGGTGCCGCGACAGTCATTCTGCTCTTGGTGAGTGTGGGTTGATTTGCCTTGGGACTATGTCGATGAAGACTCATAGTTCAAATCGGGGAAATGAAGAGTGATTAATGTGTGTTGAAGCGAAGCAAGAAGGGTCGTTAATCCTCGGGTGAAAAAGCACAGGTTAGGGGTGAAATAGACCCCGCGGTAGTACTGAAAAGGTCTGTGTGGGTGTAAGAGACTCGGGAAATATCCCAAATTTACGTGGGTGTAAGGGCTTTGGGAGCTATCCTAATTTACGTGGGTGAGACCCTGAGAGTTATCGAATTTATGTGTGTGAGTGTAAGGGCCGAGTGAATCAGAAATTTCTATGTGGGTGTAAGAGACTGGATGGAAATCGAAATTTACGTATTGGGTGTAAGAGACCGGGGAGCTATCGAATTTACGTATTGGGTGTAAGAGACCAGGGAGCTATTAAAAATTTACGTATGGGTGTAAGAGACCGGGAGCTATCATGGGGATTGCCTTTGCTTGATGCTGAGAGTCAAGTGGACTGGGATGGTTTTTGGGACAAGTGTAGGGCAGGTGGAGTTATCCGATATTTACGTGGGTATAAGTGACCCATGGAGATATCAAAGTACGTATTGGGTGTAAGAGAGACCAGTGGAGATATCCGAGAAATTTACGTATGAATGTAAGAGGCTGCGGTGTTTGAAAAGTTATGTTGCGGGAAAGCACCACGGTCATGTTATCACGAAGACTTAGAGTTTAGTGATAAGTCGGGGTGACTCGAGATGAAAACACAGGTCAAGTTATCACGTGGAGCTTAGAGTTGGTGATAGGGTAAAGGTGGCTGAGATGAAAACACACGGTCTGGTTATCACGTTGACTTAGAGTTGAGTGATAGAAATTCGAGTGACTCGAGATTTGGATACCCTTTTGGAAATTGCATTAGGTGTTGTTAAGCCGGCAAGGGCTCGGTATATGGATGTCATTCATAACATGGACTAGGTTGACGGTCCATGGGATTGTCAGTGATTGTGACCTTGGGAAGGTCAGCGTTTGCACACCAAGCAGGGGTTGTGTAGGGTTATGTTATGTGGATTATATACAGGTGTTAGAGGACATGCTTTCACAGAGCGCCGTCTTGGATCATAAGGGTATTTGGGAAGAACGCACCCGCCGGCAGAATTCCTTCTAACAACGGTTATCGGTGAGTATACGGATGGCACCATATGAGGCATTATATGGGAGGCCGCTTTATCACCGACATATCAACTGAAAGGGGGAGAGACCATCAATGGTCCTGACTGACAGGTACACCTCCAAGAAGGTGAGCTGAGATGACAACAGTTTTCACTACTGCAGCCGACTGCAGAGCCTATGCGCATGCAGCTCCACGCCGAACCCCAGAGCCTGGGGGCCTGAGATCACGCCTCTCGGGGCCGACGCCAGGAGTGGCCGCGACAAGCCGTAAAGCAGTTATCGCCTAGGGTTTATTGAGCCCTTCGAGATACTCCGAGGGTAGGCACCGTAGTGCCCCATTGCCTACCGCCAGCAGCCACAGGTTCCACAAGGTTTTTCACGCCTCCATGCTCCGGAGGTACACCCATCCAGCCAAGGTAGTGGATTTTCAGAGAGATTGAGGTTGACACGGATGGGACCTTCGAGAGGGACCAGCAAATATGGACAGTCGGATCAAAGCCAGGACGCTAAGACCGCGGAGGCTAGCGAGGTGCACGGCGGCACCATGGAGCTGGCGAGTCAACGTGGAGCGCGAGGACACGATGCAGCCACCTATCCTTCGTTTAGAACGAAGGCCCTGCCACTGCTATCACTTAAATGACTGGGGCTTACATGCATTTAGAGTACGCTGCATATGCATGTCATTGATTATCCCGAATTTCGACGAAATTCCTTTTAAGGGAGGGAGAACAGAAAACTCGAGAAAATTCCAATTTTCTTAAAAAGTAGAACGGTACTCTTGGTAAAAATCAAAATTTTGTAGATCTCGGATGATCTAAAACTGATTTCACCGTTGAATCGTCTTGCGAAATCTACTACCACGCCGAATTCAGAGAATTCCGAGACAAAGAAGAATTTCACGCTTCAAGGCACTGGTGCTCGTACCGTAGTGGCTCAGGACATGTGCCAGACAAAAGTCACTACTACATGTACTCTTGTGACACATATTGCAAGATTAGAGAGGATGATGGAAATGGATGGCCTAGGGGATTGGTGCCAAGTGTCAAAATCAAGAAAACGGGACATGACGGAATTAATAGAAATGTTAATGATAATAAGGCGAGAAAGATGAGAGCAGTGTTCATCTTGCCATTTGAAAGGCCCAAAGCGTGAAGAGATCACGATGGGTGCTGGAATTGTGAATCTAGAGAGAGAAAGTGTGACTTCTCTATAGATTTTCCCGATCGTCGGACGTCGGTTCTCGACAGACAAGTAAAGGGTACATGTGGTGAGGGCTACGCGTGGATCCGATTTGGTGGAGTTCCGACAACTCCAAGAGGTAGGGATCTTTTCCTACTTGTGTTAATCTTTGGCTAAGAGCCATGTAAATGGTTATGAATGTTCTAAGGCTTGTTTTAGCCGTAAATTCGGTCTCAAAAGCTTTGACACAGTGGAAGTCTGTTGTGTGGCCGTGAGCGATGCTTAGGAGTTTATTTGTTCACGTGAATAGTGACGATAATTTTTTGGTGATTTTATGATGTTGAGTGATTCAAAATGAATTGCTTGTGTTTGTCAATTAGCCTATGTGAGCTAATTTTGGTATTATTGGTTGTGAATTTGCATAACATGATTTATGTGAGTTAATTATGTTAATATATATGCATGTGAATATATTAGCATGAGTTTGTTGGATTTGGCATCATGCATTCCATATGCACTGGGGCACCCTAGAATATTAGGAGTGAGTGCATGACATGAAATGAAACAAAAATGAAAATGTTTGTGAAAAGGAATTTGACATTAAGATTTTCGGTGCCTTGGAGAGGCGTCGACATATCACTTCGGATGAGGACCATGACTGTTTCGGAGAGTTATCCACAATTCGCCTCGGAGGGTAGTCCAATATTTTACCAAAACTCGGTAGTAAGTTTTCAAGAACAAAAATATTTTTGTTGTGGCTTGGATATTTTCTTCGCATATTGAGCACAGGCGTAATGAGGGAGTCGATGAGGACTCGAGACATGGAGTTTAGGCATGTAGACATTCGAGTAGGTTCATGAAGGAAATTGCTTGAATGTGATTGTTTGTCATGCATGTGCACTTAGGTAGGAGTAGTATGTAGGAAATTATCACTACTGGGCTTTGCTCACCTTGTCGAGGGATCACCATTTCAGGTACAGGGAGTGTGCATGAGGACGAGCTCACTAGAGGCCGCGATAGAAGAAAGCCGACTTGTGGCTTTGATATTGTTGTATAACATGTATTAGAATTGAATTCCTAATATATGTTTGTATGAGTAATTTATTAACTCTTGAGTAAGTTGCATATAGTTGATGTATTTTGTGAGTATTGATGCGGGAATTTAAGTGGCCATTATTTTCATGTGGACCTCTCATGATCATTAACAAACTTGTTGGGGCAGTTTGTACTTTGGGTAGAGTTCGTACAAAGGAGACTACATTCGATTTTTCGTGAGTGGTGTCGGGTTGCAGGCAATCACAGTAAATAGGTGTGGGTTGTCAACGGGGACATGATTTTGGGGCGTCTGAATCGTGCCTATATCATCTTGTTAAAAGGATTTTTATATAATAATTATATTTGTCAAACCAACTACTTTTATTATGTCATGGCAAAAAAATAGAACATAGATAAAGGATAAAAATAAATTATCATTGAAAAGGAATCTAAATATTAGTATAAACCAAAATTTATTTTAGTTTGTAAAGATGAACTTTTAACCTATTGCGATTCTTTATATATATATTTCTTATTCCAGCATCAAGTATCCAATGGAATTTTAGAGGCACAAGTTTTATAATTTAATAAATTAAAAATAGAAATATTTATTTTGACAGGCTTAAAAATAATTAGTCCTTTTCAAATGATTGTAAAAGCTGCAAATTAATGTTATTTGTTATAATATCTTATCTTATTATAGATTAATATTTGTTGTGCCAGTTAAAGCTTTCATGCATGTAGATAATAGGAATTCAAAATTATACAAAGATCCACGATTCATCTATTATACAATGGAAAATATTATTAAGGTGGAATATTTTGATATGTAATTGGGTTTATGAAATATCTCATACTTGATGTTTCTTAATTCCTTGTATTTATATCTTGATAATTTGATTTGATTATATATATACAGTCTTATCAAGGCAGTATCATCTTTTAATTTAAAGAAAATGATTAACTTTCATTATATATTAAAAAAATTAAATAAAACGAGATCATGTAATTTATAAAGAATGGTACAAATATTCTCTATGAATATCAATATTTAATTATAAGAAAGTTTATCAAACAAGTAAAAGCTTTTGCCTTATCCTTTCATCAAACCCTCATCAAGTCCATGAAATCTATAGACACTAGATAGCTATAATACTAGGTATAATGATTTCATTTTCTTGGATAAACAGAGAAAACTAACAACTCCACCACAGTCACGGACATCATACTAGCTATAATGTTAGTTTAGTATAAAATTATTGTATATTAATATAATCTTTATTATAATAAAATATAATTATATTAAAATATTTATCTATATATTGTACAATGTAAAAAAAAAATTGCTTACAAAAATGTGTAATTCACTAATCATATTTTGTTATATATGATTTATCAATTTCTTAAATAGTTGAAGTACATGATTTTTGAGCAAAATTAAAATTGGCGTTCTCAATTTATTTAGACATGCAATATATTATAATAATAATAATTATTATTGTGTGTAGAATTTACATTTTATTTTATTTTACTCTTTATATCATAGACCTTTTAATGTTTATTATATAAACCCATTGTGTATTTTTTCTTAATATGATTTAAAATATATGTGTATGTAAAGGCTTTTATATTTAATATTATAATCCCTTTATTAGTGTTGCCTACATCATCTTGTTAAAACGATTTTTATATAATAATTACATATTTGTCAAACCAACTACTTCTTTTTATTATATCATGGCAAAAAAATAGAACAGGGATAAAGGATAAAAATAAATTATCATTGAAAAAGGAATCTATGTGACGCCCTATTCCTCGGGGGTTCGTTGACAACCCGTCAACCCGCAGAATACTTATGGATGTCGGGTAACCCGACACCACTCACGAAAATCGGGTAGAGTCTCCTTTGTACGGGGAGCTCTATCCAAGGTACATAACCAGTCCCAACCATATACAATGACCACATAGGGTCCACATGCGAGTAAAATAATTAGCCACTTGGGCTCTTGCATCAATACTCATAGATATATCCCAACCAAATATATTACATGGTTCAAGAGTTTTTAAATTACTCTTAATTCAACATATATTAAAATTTACAATTCTAATACATGTTATCTGAAATCAATGCAACCCTGTCTGGCTTTCTTCATGTGACCTCTATGAGTCTTGTCTTCGTGCACACTCCTATACTGAAATCGTGATCCCTTGTGAGGTGAGCAAAGCCCGATAGTGATAATTTCCTGCCTGGGTTGCTCCCACTATAAGTGCACATGTCATGAACAATCATTCAAGCGATTTCATGAACTGCTCGAATGTCACCATGCCCAGACCCGTGTCTCGAGTCCTCAGGCTCAACTTCACACATGCTCTAAGCCAATATCACGGTAAAAATATCAGTTTTCACAACAAAAGCTTTTGTTTCTGACTTACTATCGAGATTTCGGTAAGAATATTGAACTACCCTCGGTAGTGTGGATAACTCCTAAAAGCAGTCATAGTCCTCATATGAAGTGATCGTTGGAGCGTCCCTCAAGCAATTCTTCGGGAAGAATCTGCCCGTCAAGATTCTTCCACAAACATTTCATTTTTGTTTCATTTCATATCATACACTCCTCCTAATATTCCTGGGGTGCCCGATTATACTTAATCCAACAAACTCATGCTAATATATTCACATGCATATATATTAACATAATTAACTCTCATAAATCATGTTATGCAAATTCACAACCAATAACACCAAAATTAGCTCACATGGGCTAATTGACAAACACAAACAATTCATTTTGAATCACTCAACATCATAAAATCACACCAAAAATTCATGTCACTATTCACGTGAACAGTGAAACCCTCGGGTTACTGTTCACGGCCACACAAATAGGAATTTTCTCCACTCGGTTCAAAGCTTTTGAGACCGAATTTACGGCTAAAACAAGCCTCAAAACATTCTAACCATTTACATGGCTCTTAGCCAAAGAATAACACAAGTAAGAAAAGATCCTACCTCTTGGAGTTGTGAACTCCATGAAATGGAAATTGTTATAGTATTATACAGCAATGAGCAAAAAACATTATATAAAGTGAAGAAGCAATGATTAAGATCTTAAATCAAGAGAGATATTCTCTCTCTATCTAAAAACCTCAAATCTATTCTGCACCTGATCATCCACTTGTTTGTGTGTTTAAATGAAAAGATCAAACACTAATAGCATCTTTGATCTGTTATATTAACATTCATTAGTTCAAGCTCCATATGTCCCGTCTTCTAGGTTTTTGACATTGGAACTATCTAATTCGAGTCCATTCCATCATCTCTCTAATCTTGTAACATGTGTCACAGCAGGTACATGTAATAGGTGACTTTGTCACATCATGTCTCTCAAACACAATTTCTGGCACGATCACTGGTGCCTGGCATTGAAATTAGGCTGTCTCGGATTTACTTGGTCGGCGTGGTAGCTAGATTTCGTGAGACGATTCCAACGGTGAAATCTGTTTCATCATCCGAGATCTAGAAAAATTTTGAATTTTTACCGAAATGACCATTTTACCATTTTTCAGAAAATTGGAATTTTCTCGGGTTTTACATTCTCGCCTCCTTAAAAGGAATTTCGTCCCAAAATTCTGGACAATCACAACAACTCACATGCATATGCAGATTTTCTCCATGCATAACAAACTAGTAATTTAAGTATTAGCAGCTAAACCATGTACCTTCATTCCTAAACCTTAAGAGAAGGGATAGGTGGCATATCGTTTCCTCGTGCTCCCACGTCATTTCCTCTCTTTGCATGATGCTGTACTTAGCACCTCCCATTGTACTCCACGATTAACTGTCATGAAGCTGTCCGGTATCAGTAATGCTGGCTAGTCCTCTGAAGTCCAAGTCAACATCGGCCTCGATCTCTCTCGACCAGCTGTAAATTTGGATCAAGAGTGCCTCCAGTATGGGCGTGAAATACCTCGTGGACACACGATGCTTTGGGCGATAAAGCGGCCAGTGCGCTCGGTGCCTACCCTCTCGAGTATCTCGAAGGGCCCTTGATGGGCCTCAAGCGTGGCTTCATGGCTTCTTAGGAACGACCCTCCTCTCTTAGGCATCACCTTCGAGAAGATGTGATCTCCAACCTCGAACTCTAAGGGTCGACGTCGTACATCTGCATAGCTCTTCTTCCGGCTCTGAGCCATGAGAAGACGCTGTCGTATTAAGATCACCTTCTCGGAGGTGTATCTAATCAGATTAGGACCAGTGATGGAGCTCTCTCCCACCTCGCTCCAACATAACGGTGACCTGCATGGCCTCCCATCTGATGCCTCATATGGTGCCATACGTATACTACTTGATAACTGTGTTTGTAGGCAAATTCCACTGAGGCAAGTCTTTTCCCAGTACGCCCTTATGATCGGGACGTATGCTCTCGGCCTGTCCTCCCAACACCTCATATAGTCCTCTCGGGTGACCATCCAGGTCACATGGGTGGAAGAGTTGTACTCATGGTCGGCCAGGTGTGCCAGCTAGCCTTTTGGCTTTCCAGTGCAGTGAAGCCTCGAGGTCCTATTAGGCACACTATGGAAACTGAGTACTCCATTGTAGTGGGACTATTTCTCGAGATGTCTGGCCAGGCGGAATCTCAATGTGAGGTCATCATACGAGGAATTTAGAAAATGTGCCAACTTTGTGAGCCGGTCGGTCACACTATCACCCATACCGCATCATGTCCTTTAGGGTGTCAAAGGTGGCAAAGTGGATGCAAGTCCAATAAGTGACGTGCTCCCACTTCCCACACTCAAGCCACCTCCAGTAATTTGATAGCCTCTTTGGTTTAAATTGTTGATATAACCTCTTGACACGTGAGACATGATCGAAGAAAGTCCCCCTACGTGTCTCTTCATTCTACTCGATGTCTGAACGACGAAGATCTGGTACATCTTCGTACTTTTTGGATACCATAGAAAATCGAGAAGCGGTGAAACTCCTGAGAATCTCATCTCTCAAATCGGTCAATTGGGAACCACTGCGATCCTCTATGAGGCTTCCATCTGCGTGAATGGTCGACCCTCGTCACGGTGCATTGTGCACTCGGTCACGATGGACATCTTCGCGTCTGCTTACAGGACTCGATCATTACACTCAACAAAGATGGTGTAGCTACTAAACTCCCTAGCGGTACCTAAGCACATAAGCGATCTTTGTAGTGGCTATCTTCACAGTCTCGAGCATCCGCCACTCGGGAGCTATACTAGCTAATACTCCCAGTGACTTCCGGTATTGAGTGCTCCGGCCACCACATTGCCTTACGGGATGGTAATGCAAAGTGAAGTCATAATCCACTCTAGGAACTCCATCCATGCGTTTCCTCATGTGGAGTCCCGTTCTTGAAAATATACTTCAGACTTTGTAATTACGAGTACACCTCAAACTCCTCGCCATATAAATAGTGGCGCCAAACTTTAAGGTGAAAACTACGGCTGCCAACTCAATGTCGTGTGTGGGGTAATTTTGCTCATGATTTTTCAACTAACGGGAACCATAAGCTACTACCCTCCCGGACTGCATCAAAACACATCCCAGTCCGGCCCTCGAGGCATCACAATACATTGCGCCTGTCCCACTGTCTGGCCATCAAGATAGGAGCTGAAGTAAGTCTCCTCTTCAACTCCTGGAATGCCTCCTCGCATCGGTCATCCTAATCAAACTTGACCTCCTTCCGGGTCAATCTAGTCATAGGTGCCACTAATCAGGAGAAATCCTCGATGAATCTCCTGTAGTACCTAGCCAATCCCAAGAAACTAAGTATCTAGAGGGGCCCGAATTAGGCCTCTCCCGACTCATCGGCCTCGACCTTCTGCGGGTCCAGCGGCACGCTGATGTTGACATCACGTGTCTAAATCTCACCTCCAATAAGCCAAAACTCGCACTGCGAACTTAGCGTACGTTGATGGTCTCTTAACTTAAATTGTAAAACAATCTTCAAATGATACTCCATACTTTGCTCTGTAGGAGTAGATCAAAATCATCCACGAAGACTACGACAAAGCCTGATCTAGATGAGGTTGGAATACCCTATGCATAGAATTATATGAATCTGGTTAATGCATTCGTCAAACAAAGGCATGGTATGGCTTCAAGTGCCCATAACACGTCTGTATTTGTCTTGTGTATGTTGTCTCCACCCAACCCATGGGCGTGGTGGCAGGTGCGAAGATACATTTTGGGGTAGACTCACGCTCCTCTCAGTGATCAAACAGAGTCATCAGTCTCATTATTAGTGCCAGATTCTTGATCGTAACCACAATTTCATTGTTGTAATCAATGCACGGTCGAAGGGTCTTGTCCTTCTTCTTCACAAATAGAAGCGGAGCCTTCTGTGGTGAAGTACTCGGTCTAATGAACCCCTTGTTCGTTAGCTCCTCACAGTAATTGGGCTAGAGTTCCTACAACTCAGCTGGTGTCATCTGTCTGAAGTCATAGAGATGGGCGATACACAGGTGTAACCTTCGATACTAAAGTCTCTGACCGCTGTGGAAGCGATCCGGTAGCTAAATCGAAAAACATCCTCGTACTCGTAAACTACTCAAGGTAGATCTAAGTGCGAGGTCTGCCCCCTCGTCACTCTAGGAGTGAGCTTGCTAGCCAACGCCCGGTATCCTATTTTGGACTTGGCCACCTTTATTTGGGAGTAAAGGTCATGTTTGTCCCCCTTGAAATCTGACAAATCTGTCTGCACGTGTGAGCTGGTAACTCTCCTCGCTCACAATCGATGACGACCTTGTAAGTTGTCAGCCAATCCATCCCCAGGATGACGTCGAACTACGACATGTCATGATCCTCAAGTCCATTGTGGTAGAGTCCTCGGGAAATCTCTAACTGTGACCCGACATATCATCCTTCATCCTCAAGCACATCCCTGGGGAGAACTCACATACAAGGGCTCCTCAGGGCCTCAACCTCCTAAGCCTAACTCTATCACAGGCGGTCTGACAATGAATGAATGTGAAGCACCGAGAATCAAATAACACTCTTGCCCTGTGGCGAGATGTAAAAACATACCTGTATAAGCGGCTGATCTGTTCACTCGTAGGTGGTGTGAAATGGCATAGACACGCCTGAACCCTGGCGTCCTGCACATGGGCCTCATCTGCCTCGGCCTATAGTCGGCCTCCTACGCTTTGTTTGTATGGCAGGGAGTGCCCGTGCGGCTCACGGGGCTATTTGGCTCCTACGGCTGTCTTGGGTTGTGGAGGAATATCATTCTGTCCTCTCTGTCCACACATTGGCTGGGTTGTCAGCATCTCGAAACCGGATCCTGTCTATGAGGACAATCCCTCTTGATATGTCAGCTGCTTTGGCAGTGGTAGCGCACCATGCTTGACTGGCCAAGTGATCGATATATCACGGCCCCGGATGGTCGCGACCTAGAACCTAGTGAACTAAAAGCCCTCGCTTCTTTCCCGAACTAGAAAAGTGACTCTCCTTCCTCTTGCTACTGCACATCCAGGAGTGCTCGAGCATCCTCGATCTCTCTCTATGGGATGAGGTTGTCCCAGCCATGGATCCGTATCTGTGGTAGTCCTCTGATTACGCTAATGGACAACTTCAGCCCATTCTCAAATCTCATGACCTTGGCCGTATCTGTGGCCACGTAGTCATCGACAAAGCAGACTGGCTACGTGAATCTAGCCACATAATCCATCACAGTCATCGTCCCCTACTTCAGCTCTAGGAACTCCTGAGCCTTTGCATGCCTCGTAGTATCCGGAAAATACTTACCCATGAACAGCTCCTGGAACTCTGCCCATGTCATTGCCTCTAGGTCTCTAAAGGTCTTTGCCCAGTTCCACCATACTTAGGCCTCACCCTCTAATTTGGAGCACTTGGCTAGTCTGAATCCTGGTCGTGTGGAGGTAATCTCGTAGCCTCTAACACCTTCTCATTTGCATGGGCAGATGATGCATACATTGGATCTCACTTCCCCTTGTGAATGTCGGAGGATGATGTACTTACAAACCTCTGGAGGTTACTCGGACTTCTGGCCACTGCACTGGCACATTGCAATAGCGGCCCCGTGCGATGCCTACGAGCCTCGACAAGCACATTGATCGAATCGGTGGTGCTGACGTTACCGTGGGCGATCTCTCACGTCCACTCGCCCTCGAAGTAGCCATCTACACATGTCAAATGGAAGATTAAAATTCAATCATGATCATAAGGCATAAACCACGATAAAATACTATTCATATATAGAAAAATATTTCATACACAATGTTCTTGCATTCATAGGAAATGCAAGACAATAATTTCCACATTAAATCATTTTTAAGAACAAAAATTTTATTTTAGAAAATTTCATTTTAAAGGATTTGATTTGATTTGATTTGATTTATTTATTTTTATTTTTTTTGAAAAATCGCCCATGAGCGGTGTTAAGTGAGCAGTGTCTGGCTTGGTGTTCATGAGCAGTGTCGCCCGATGACTCGAATAGTCTTATTAAGTCGGCCCCAGGTTGGGTGCACGGATGCACAGCGGACCACGGGTGCTGCGTGCCGCGGTGCGCCCGGTATGCGGCGCCTTCGCGTGTCATGGTCGCGCGATGTGCGTGTCTTAGGCCCGGCTGCCAGCCGTAGCCATGGCGTGTTGCGCGATGTCGCCTTTGCAGAAGCGCGTGTCGTGGCTGTTCGCGGCTGCGCCCGGCGAGCAGCGCGGCGTATCCGCATTACGAGGCCGCTCCCGTCGCAGCCACAATTTGTATCGCGACTCTCACGGCTTGATCCACACTCTGTCACGATACAAGCGATTGTATCGTGACACCTAGCTGGCGGTCGCTCTCACATCCGCAATACAATTGGTGTACTTCGTGGCCCATCCCCCGTCGATTAAGCCCTGCATCCCCATCCGCGATACAATGCTTTGTATCACGAAACTCACCCCAACGGCCAAGCCATGCGCGCCGCGGCTGCCGCGCGTAGCTACGCGGTAGCGTCTCGCGGCTATGTCGTAGCCCGGCGGTTGTGGTGCCTCTCTTGGCAAATATGTTGGCCCTGTCTGCATCGCTTGTGCTCCTAGCTGCGCATGGGCTTCTCCCGGGCCGTACATCCCTGTCGTGGTGTATTGTGACTCAAACTTAAATTTTTTTCACTCGTTTTCATTCTCTTATTGGAAAAATTGCTCGAAAAAAAATATATTTTCATTTTCATTAAACCAAATAAATTTATTAAATTTATTTTATTAAAAAAATTTTCCCGATTTTACTACGCTCTCAAAACCTTAGAAAAAAAAATTTCTCCATATCATTTTTTTCATTTTAATTCACAGACCATTTTGTCAAGAAATTCCTCGAACACTATGGTTTCTTGACCTAGTGTTGACATTCTTCCTATGCTATTCACCAAGCATGTACAATTCAAATCCTGATTCATGCCGCAACTGACTCATATTATGCATACCGTTCACCCACGCTAAAACACCATGCATGTAGTGTTCTAATAATCTGTCCGTGACTTCCTAGGCAATCCCATACCTAAACCACAACATCGAGCTATATCGAGTTGTGATGTTCTTATACCTCAATGACCATGGCTAGCCCAGTCCCTCCCGGCCCTAGGTTATTCATATACCTAAGTTCTACACTCTAAGGCAAGTGGCCTAAGCCCCGAGTCCCCCAAGCCACTAGGCACTCGTGTATCTAAGCTCGATACCAAGGCGTGAAGTTGGTATCGAGGACTAAATATGGATACCCAAACCAGGCTCCCTAGGTAATCGTTTACTAAGCTCTAATACCAGGCGCGCCCCATTCCCAGGGGTGCAGTGACAACCACCCGTCGACCGTAGGAATACTTGTGGATGTCGGGTAACCCACGACACCGCTCAATCGAGTCTCCTTTGTACGGAGAGCTCTACCCAAGGTACATAACTTGTCCCAACCATATACAATGACCACACAGGGTCCACATGCGAGTAAAATAATTGGCCATTTGGGTCTCTGCATCAATACTCACAGATATATCTGACAAGATACTGTACATGGTTGAGAGTTTTAAATTACTCTTAAATTCAACATATATTAAAATTTACAATTCTAGCCATGTTATACAAAATCAATACCAAAGCCACAATCCGGCTTTCTTCTAAAACATAGCCTCTAGTGAGCGCGGGTCACGTACACACTCCTGTGCACGAAATGGTGATCATCGACAGGGGTGAGCAAAGCCCGAGTGAGTGATAATTTCTACAGGTTACTCCGCTAAGTGCACATGCATGGCAAACAATCACATTCAAACAATTTCATGAACCTACTCGAATGTCTACATGCCCAAACCCATGTCTCGAGTCCTCACCGACTCCCTCACACATGCCTAAGCCAATATGCGAGTAAAAATATCCGTTTTCACAACAAAAGCTTTTTGTTCTTGAAAACTTACTACCGAGTTTCGGTAAAAATATTAGACTACCCTCCGAGTCGAATTGTTGGATAACTCTCCAAAACAGTCATGGTCCTCATCCGAAGTGATCTGTTGGACGTCCCTCCAAGGCAATTCTTCGGAAAATCTTCCGTCGAAATTCCTTTCACAAACATTTTCATTTTTGTTTCATTTCATGTCATGCACTCACTCCTAATATTCTAGTTGCTTGATTGCATATGGAATGCATGATGCAAATCAACAAACTCATGTTAATATATTCACATGCATATATAGTAACATAATTAACTCCACATAAATCATGTTATGCAATTCCTGACCCGATAACACACGAATTAGCTCACATGAGCTAGTGTGAAACCTGAAAGCAATTCATTTTGAATCCTCCAGCATCGTAAAATCACACCAAAATTCATGTCACTATTCACGTGGGCAGTGAAACCCTCGGGTTGCGTTCACGGCCACTGATTTTTCTCCACTCGGTTCAAAGCTTTTGAGGCCCAAGATTTGCGAATTAAAAAACATTTGAACATTCCTAACCATTTACATGGCTCTTAGCCAAGAATAGCACAAATAGGAAAGATCCCTACCTCTTGGGAGTTGGCGGACTCCACGAATCGGTGTGACCCGCAGTACAGCCCTTGCGCGTAGAGCAACTACTACTTCTTGCTCCGTCGGGGAACCGGCCCGATACGATCATTGGAAATCTAGAGAAGGTGCTCTCTCTCTCTAAAAACCTCAAATCTCACTTTTTGCACACACACGTCCAGCCACTGCCCATTTTGTGCTTAAAATGAAGAAGATGACACTGTTCATCTTTCGTCTTATTATCATTAACAATTCATTTAATTCCTATTATGTCCCTTCTTCTAGGTTTTTTACACTTGGCACAATATAGGCCGTCCATTTCCATCATCTCTCTAATCTTGTAACATGTGTCACAAGAGTACATGTAATAGGTGACTTTTGTCACATCACATGTCTCTCAAACCCGTTTTCACGGCACCAGAGCACAGGTGCATCGGCAGTGAAATCCGAAGCGTCTCGAATTTGGCGAGTGGCGTGGTAGCTAGATTTCGGTGAGACGATTCGAGGTGAAATCACCCAAATCAGACGAGATCTAGAAAAATTTTGGATTTTTACCAAAATGACAATTTTACCCTTTTTCCGAAAATATGAATTTTCTCGGGTTTTACAATCTAAATATTAACATAAATAAAATTTATTTTTATTTTTTGTAAAGATGAACTTTTATCCTCTTGTGATTCTTTAAATATATATATATATATATATATATATATATATATATATATATATATATATATATATGCTCTATATATATATATATTTCTTATTCCAAGCATCAAGTATCAATGGAATTTAGGGCTAGTTTTATAATTTAATAAATTGAAAGAATATAAATATTTATTTTGATAGGCTTAAAAATAATTAGTCTTTCAAATGATTGTAAAAATTTGCAAATTAATGTTATTTGTTAAAATATCTTATCTTATTATAAATTAATATTTGTTGTGCCAGTTAAAGCTTTCATGCATGTAGATAATATGAATTCAAGATTATACAAAGATCCATGATTCATCTACTATACAATGGAAAATATTATTGAGGTGAAATATTATGATATGTAATTGGGTTTATGAAATATCTCATACTTGATGTTTCTTAATTCCTTGTATCCATATCTTGATGATTTGATTTGATTATATATGTACAGTCTTATTAAGGCAGTATCATCTTTTAATTTAAAGAAAATGATTAATTATCATTATATATTAAAAAATTAAATAAAAACGAGATCATATAATTTATAAGAATGGTACAAATATTCTATATGAATATCAATATTTAGTATAAGTTTGTTGTAGCCCCCAAAAAACAGTCCCGTTGACAACCCGCCAACTCGTGGAATGTGCGTGGATGTGGTTGCAGCACCATTCGTGAAAATCGGCGAGTCTCATTTGTATGAAGCTACCCGAGTACAAACTTTGTCTGACAAATTTTACAATAAACACCTGAGGTCCACATGCGAGTAAAATAATGGCCCTTGAGCCCACACGTAATACTCACAAAATATATATCCCAACCAAATATATTACATGGTTAAAGAGTTTTTACATTACTCTTAATTCAACATATATTAAAATTTACAATTCTAATACATGTTATACAAAATCAATACCAAAGCCACAATCTGGCTTTCTTCATGAATGACCTCTAGTAGGCGTCGTCCTCGTGCACACTCCTGTACCTGATGACGATCCACGACGAGGGTAGACAAAGCCCGATGAGAGATAATTTCTACATGGGTTACTCCGCCTAAGTACACATGCATGGCAAACAATCACATTCAAGCGATTTCATGAACCTCTGAATATCTCCCATTGACCAATCCATGTCCGAGTCACCAACTCCCTCACATATACCTAAGCAGTCACGAGTAAAATCACGAGTTTCAAACAAAAGCTTTTGTTCGAAAACTCACTCTTAGAATTCGGTAAAAATATTGGACTTCCTCCGAAATGAATTCTTGGATAACTCTCAAAGCAGTCCTTGGTCCTCATCCAGGAGTGATACATTTGGACATCCTTCCAAGGAAATTCTTCGGAAAATCTTCCTTGAAATTCATTTCAAAAACATTTCCGTTTTTGTTTCATTTCATGTCATGCACTCACTCATAATATTCTAGGGTGCCCCAGTGCATATGGAATGCATAATGCCAATTCCAACACATTCATGCTAATATATTCACATGCATATATTAACATAATTAAATCATAAAACATGTTATGCAAATTCACAATCAATTACACCAAATTAGCTCACATGGTAATTAACAAGCTCTGAAAAAATCATTTTGAATCGCTCCAACCAAACACATTTTCACACCAAGAATTCGTATCCTATTCATGTGAACGGTGAAACCTCGGGTTAACGTTCACAACCACCTAAATAAGGAATTTTCTCCACTCGATTCAAAGCTTTTGAGGCTAGGAGTTTGAGGCTAAAACCGAGC
This sequence comes from Tetrastigma voinierianum, assembly GCA_016808115.1. Classification (NCBI taxonomy): domain Eukaryota; kingdom Viridiplantae; phylum Streptophyta; class Magnoliopsida; order Vitales; family Vitaceae; genus Tetrastigma; species Tetrastigma voinierianum. The sequence goes on from JAEQBH010003964.1 coordinate 214,431, forward strand.
CCTCATAACATTCCTAACCATTTACATGGCTCTTTGCGAATATTAAATAAGTAGAAAGATCCTACCTCTTGGAGTTGTCGAACTCCACCGTCGATGCCCAAGCATAGGCTTGCTCGCGTGAAACAACTTTGCTTCTTGCTCAGGTCGAGCCCAGCGATCAGGTCGTAGGAAATCTAAAGAGAAGGTGCTCTCTCTCTCTCTAAATATCTAAAATTCCAAGCTACTGCATCTCTTCTCTTCATCCTGCACATTTTTGGCTTTTCAATTTGAGAAGACAACTATTCATTGTTTTGTCTTATCTCATTAACATTTCATTTAATTCTCATCATGTCCCATTTTCTTGATTTTTTGACACTTTGCTTAATCTAAGTTGTCCATTTCATCCTCTCTTTCTAATCATCTGACATGTGTCGCAGTGCGTATAGTAGGTGACTTTTTCATATCACATGTCTCTCAAACTAGTTTTATGGCGCAGAGCACTGCTAGGTGTCCGTGAAGAAGATGGTCACAAAATCCATCGTGACGTGCTCCGCTTCCATGCCACCTCCGATGGCTGAAGTAGCCTCTTGCCGGTGTTAAACCTTAACCTGTGACACGTGAGATGTCGTCCAGACAAACTCCCCTGCGTGTCAATTCATTCCACTTAGTATCTTGGCGACGAAGATCTGGTATCTTCGTGACACTTGGATTCTGCTTGAAAATCGAGGCTTGATGAAACTCCACGAGAATCTCATCTCTAAAATCGGTTAAGCGGGGAACCTTGCCCATCCACATGTCGAGAGAAAGCCCACCATGCGTGAATGGTCCAGCCCTCGTCCTTGTACGGCGCCTTTCGGTCCACGATGGACACTATCTCCGCGTCCTACCTCTGGAACTCAATCACTCTGCTCAACAAAGACGATGTAGCAACTAAACTCCCTGATGAGTGGCTAAAATACTCAGGTCATACCCACGTCTGTCTTATGTTTTTAGCGTTATTTTATATTTAAATCCGTAATTTTGTAGCCCAATATCTGATTTGTGCAATTTGTGTGAATGCAGGCGAAAAGGGTAGCTTTGGAAGGAATTACGGGCGGAGGTGCGATTGCATAAGATGGTGGAAAGTCGTAGCGTCGCAGCGTCCCACATCGTGACATCAGCGTCGGCGGCCGTTGGGTCCTGACATATCTGAAGTCGGTAATGGCCAATGTCGCGCTGACGTCTCAACGTCAGCTGACGTCGCCGCGCCCGGCTATCATAGCGTCAGCGGCGTCGACATAGAATCTGCTTCTCGATCATTAAAAGCAAGGGTTAGGGTCGGGATCGGAATCGGGAGCGTACGAACTAGGGCACGGAAATCATAACAGCCGTGACTTTGACCTTGGAGAAGAACGATCATTTTGTATTTTTCTTCTTTTTGGATAGAAATACTGATGTTTTATACATTAAACACTGGTGTTCTCATATTCAGTATGTTCTAGATCTATACCTAGGGTGTTGTTGAACCATCTGGTGCATGCATTAAAGATTAGTATTTTATATTATTCAGTTGTTTATAATTTGTTAACATACGCTTTATATCTGTGAATCATTTTACATGGTGATGTACGGCCCGACATTAGCATGACTATCTTGAAGTCAGAGATTCGAGAGATGAGGATACCCGAGGATACGATAGAAGCGACTAACCGGTGATTCGGTAAAAAATAGAGATATTTCGATCCCGAGGGTGGCAATTAAGGTTAGAACATTTAAGCATTTCAGAGTATCGAGTTGGGGTAAAGATACACTCAACACTACTAGCGAAATAGGCGGATACACCTCGAGAGAGGGTATTTCGTAAGCAAGATCACCTAGCCATTAATAAGTTATAAATAAAATGATAATATCATATTGGATATAATCCATCGAAAGTGGCAGGGGGAGACATAGACCTAGTCTCCATTATACAGTAATTCATTAAGATTAGTTAGTTTATTTTAAGTTCGGACAAGTACTCTTTCACTGTACTTATATCCGGATAATACTCAAAAGCCAATCTACGTACTCCTTAACCTTATCCCGAGTGGATCGATATCCGTACCATAGGTACACTATATTACTTGGGGCGCGCGTGCTTGCGCACATGGAGTGTACATATATACACACCACGCTTTGTTCTATCAAGTTTTGGCGCGGATTCTTGGGGGATAGGTTTAGAGTGATATAGAGAATAAAGCAATTAGATATTACTCTGGAATTTTTGTTTTTATTTGTTTTTACAAGTGCTGGTAATTTGGTCTTTTTGTTTGGTGTGTGATTGTAGTCAAGATTTCAGTGAGCGCATGCAACGACGGGATCAGGTTGACCCGACATCCAGTTTGATCTGAGCGAAAGAACTTTTAGGCGAATACGTCGAGAGCAGGAGAGCGGAGCAGGACTGAAATCTAGCAATCATGGAGAACAAGCGAAGAAGCGGGATCTTAGCATTGAAGCGAAAGCAGGCCACATAGGGGTCGAAATGGGAATAACGGAAGGAATCGAAGCACTGGCGGATTTATACGACGGATGATCCATTTATGTTGCTAGAAGAGTTTGCCTACGCTGCGGTTGTGCGAGACGGCTATCCAGAAGACCACCAATTCGGGTGAACAACCGAGGCTGAGTTGGTAACATTACGGATGCCTCGGAACATCTTATTTCATGGACTACCCCGCTGAGAATCCAAATGCATCGACTGACTTCTCGAGTGCGACACGTCGAAATCCTGATGGGATTCGAAGAGGCACTCGAGGTTGAGATTGTTCCCACTTTCACTGGGTGATAAAGCTGACATTGGTTAACAGTTAGCCCATAGGATTCCATTACTTCATGGAGCGATTTAGTGTAGAAATTCGACCAAAAGTTTTCCCACCCTCGAAAATTGCACGACTTGTCTGAAGTCAATACTTTTGGGCGAAGCTAGAGGGAGAGAACCTGGCAGAGGCATGGGATAGATTTCACGAACTGCGAGAAGTGCCCACATCACGGCGACGGATGGATGCGGGTCCATACTTTCTATAATAGTGCGAGGAATGCAGCTAGAGCGATGATTGATGCCTCATTTGGAGGTGCGGCCAATGAAGAAACCACGGACCCGAGTATGAAATCTTGGAAGATGCTCGTATCTGAATCGGAGTGGCCTAGGGAGAAGACTACACAATTAAAGGCTGTGGGTGGCACGGATAATGAGGTTCTCAACAATCTGGTTGTCATGTTGCCGCGGCTTGCTAAGCAGTTAACTAGGCGGCGAGCCGCGAATGCCATACGGGGGTAACCCGTGGGGTGTGAATTGTGGAGGGACGGCCTGGCCGGCCTGAGTGTCGGTCGGGGGAACCAAGCGATGAAGCCGAGGCCCGGTCACGTGTCGAGGTTCAGTCAGTCGATCCACGAAACAACAAGGACGGTATGGAAACGACTATCGAATCAAAATCAAGGCGAGGGTGGCGTAACAATCGAGAATCGAAGCAAGTCGAAGCGGTCGGTATGGATGGAGGAATAATCGGAACAACATGCCATCACCACAGAGTAGGCGAACCACACTCCTGAAAAAGGTGGATAAGCCCTTGCACATATGCTCACCTCACCGCAGCCTTTATGAATGAGACAAAGGCGAATATGCGACATGTGAACCACCCGATTGGTATTGACGGCATAGTTGAGAAACTTGGAAGTGCAGGATGGGTCGAAGGCCAATCTATTGTGAGAAAGAACTGGCAAGGGTTTCCTTACCAAGCAACTCAGTGAACCCAGAAGAGATGGGAATGAACATGTTATTCGCGATCCGCGAAGTGGTAGGAATTGGAGGCACGGGACGATCGAGTTATAGAGAGGAGGTAGGGAATGAGAAGGTCGTCCGGCCCGGTCGAATGATGATGCGGATCGGGGAATGGCCTCAAGAGAAACGGTCGCAGGAAACCTCTCTCTTTGAAGCAAGGGACAACCACCAATTCCCATACACAACGTCTAAAGAAGCATAAGTTGGATAAGCAGTTCACCAAGTTCATGGAAGTGTTCAAGAAGCTACACATCAATATCCCATTTGCTGATGCTTTGGAACAGATGCCCAATTATGTAAAATTTATGAAGGACATATTGTCTCAGAAGAGAAGATTGGCTGATTTCGAAACAGTTAACTTAACTGAGGAATGTAGTGCCATACTTGGAGGGAAGCTTCGCGAAGCTAAAAAGACCGGGCCGGTTCACTATCCCGTGCACCATTGGAAATGCTATCTTTGAGAGAGCACTGTGTGATTTGGGTGCCAGCATTAATCTCATGCCCTTGTCCATCTTTAAACGTTTGGGATTAGGTGAAGCTCGTCCAACTTCTGATCACACTTGACTTCTTGAAGCGGATCCTTGAAACAGCGAGAGGGGTAATAGAAGATGTCTTAGTAAGGGTTGACAAGTTTATCTTCGAATGATTTCATTGTATTAGATATGGACGAGGATAAGAAATGCCCATAATCTTGGGTGGAAGCTAGTTTCCTTTTAGCGAGCGGAAGCGATGATTGATGTTCGGAGGAGAACCCAAGGTGAGAGTGCGGGAGGATGAAGTTAAGTTCGACGTGTTGAGCGTGAGATTATCAGTGAGTGATATTTGTTTCATGGCGGAGATAGTAGAGGCTATGGTGTCTACAGCCAAAGTGGTCTCATGGATCCTTTGGAGGCTAGCCTAGTTGAATGATTCAGAATTTGAGCGAAGAGCGGAGAATATGTGAAATGGATGGATTCTTTCGAACCAAATAGAAGGAAATACTTGAATCTCTGGGTGAAGTGCTATTGCCCGGTACCATCGGTTGAACAACCACCCAAGATGGAACAAAAACCTTTACCTAGCAATTTAAAGTATGCATAACTCTTGGGCTACATCCACCTTACCGATGATCATCTCGGCATCCTTGGTGAACTAGAGGAGGAGAAGTTATTGAGGGTACTTAGAGATCATAAAAATGCGCTCGAGATGGTCTCTAGCCCGGAATTAAAGGGATTCACCCTTCCATGTGCATGCATCGTATTTTGTTGGAAGATGGGCAAAAACCTTGAGTGGAAGCGTGAGAGGAGTTGAATCCAACAATGAAAGAGAGGTAGTAGAAGGAAGTATTAAATGGTGAATCTTGGGGTAATTTATCTGTTCGGAGCAGTGCATGGGTAAGTCGAGTTTAAGTAATACTAAGAAAGGAGGAGCAGCATCTCACAGAATCGGGAATAACATCTTCTTGCCTTCTCGAATAGTTCTGGGAGTGGAGGATTTGTATTGATTATCGGAGGCCCGGAACAAAGCCACTCGAAAGATCATTTCCCATTCTTGGTTTTTACGGATCGGATGTTGGATCGATTAGCGGGTCATGAATATTATTGCTTTTTGGATGGATATTAGGCTACGATCTCAGGTGTTATGGCCTGAAGATCAGGAGAGAGACAACATTCACATGTCCCTATGGGACGTCGCGTCAGACGAATGCCCTTTGAAATTTGTCTGATAGGGCACTTTCAACGATGTATGATGGCCATATTCTCCGACATGGTTAAGAAGACAATCGAGAACTTCATGGACGATTTTCGATTATTGGGTAATTAATTTGACAGAAGCTGTGCGGAAAATTTGAGATCATTATTGATAAGATGCGGGGAGACCCGGCCTAGTACTCCAATTGGGAGAAGTGCCATTTTATGGTACAAGAGGGTATTGTACTCGGACATCGGATTTCAGCACGAGGAATAGAGGTAGACGGAGAAGCGGGTGAAGCAATTGAAAAATTACCTCCACCCTCATCGAGTAAAGGGATAAGAAAGTTTTTAGGCCACCTTGCCCCCAGGATTCCTATAGGCGATTCATCAAAGACTTCTCTCGGATTTCAAAGCGGATTTGTCTAATCCTCTGGTCGAGGACTCCTTTTGAGTTTAATACCCGGTGTTTACATGCATTTTCGGTGTTAAAGATAAATTGGTATCCAACCCCTATTGTAGTAGCTCAGTTGTCATTTCCATTTGAACTTATGTGTGACCTTAAGTGATTTTGCGGTGGGGCAGTGTTAGGGGCGGCTTGAGAAAATCTTCGGGTAATCTACTATGCAGCAGAACCATGAATGATGCGCGGTTGAATTCATATACGAAAAGAACTATTAGCTATTGTCTTTGCTTTTTGACAAATTCAGGCCCTTATTTGATTGAGTAACAAGGTCTGGATTCACCAACGATCATTCGACTATAAAATACTTGATGACTAAAAAGACCTTGAGCCAAGGTAATTCGGTAGCTTCTTTTCTTTTGCCAAGAGTGGCGTTGAGATTAAAGATAAGAAAACCTTTGAACCTAGTGGCGAGATCATCTTTCACGATTGGAAGGGGCTAGTGATGAGGTTCAATTGAATGACGATTTTCGGATAGGCGACTCTTAGCTATTAGTGAAGCGGTTCATGGTTTTGCAGTTATGTGAATTATTTGGTAGCGAGGTAGTCCCACAAATTTAATCAACGAGAAAAGAGGTTTTCGCACACTTGAAACACTACTATTGGGGGCCAGATTCTTTACGAGACGTGCGTTGACGAGTGATCCCGGAGATGTGTGCGAAGATGAGATGCATAATTATCTTGCACCAACGCCACACGATTACCATGTGGTGGACACTTGGTGGCCCGTGAGCGTGACGAGTGCTTGATCCGGCTTCTTGGCTACCTTATTTAGGATGCTCATCATTTGTATCCACATGTGACAATGTCAGCGAATGGGGGCATTTCTAGAAAGGATGAGCGACCATTCATTTATTCTAGAAGTGGTGTTTGATTTATGGGGATGGATTTCATGGGACCATTTCCCCGTCTTATAACAACACAATATCTTATTTGGAAGTAGATTATGTCTCGAAATTGGGTTGAAGCAATTCAGGCCCACACTAATGGTGCAAGGTAGTGGCTCGATTTCTCATGACCACATATTCTACGCGATTAAGACTCCTCGAGCAACGATAACAGATAACGGTACTCATTTACGCATCAAGATGATTGACAAGGTTTTCTGAGTATGGGGTGCGCCATCGTACATCCTTGCATATCGACCCACGGTCGAATGGAAGCGACGGAATTATCAAATCGAGAAATTAAGAATTACGATGCGGGAGAAAGCAGGTTAACATTTCCAAGGAGTGAGTCTAAAGATTGAAGATGCACTCTAGGTGTACTGAACAGCATTTAAAACACCCTTGGGTATGTCGCCTTTCAGAATTGTTTATGGAAAAGCATGTCACCTGCCAGTGGAATTGGAGCATCGAGCTCTTGGGCAACTTCGGATTGAACATGGGCTGGCACATTAGTCGGTGAAGCCATTGTTACAGCTCGATGAACTAGGCCGAATTCGAGGCAGGCCTATGAAAATGCTGCATTTACAAGGAAAAGACCTTTAACCACGATAAACACACATTACGGGAAGGAATTCGGCGAGACAGCAAGTCCTCTTGTTTTATTTCCGTCTAAAACTCTTTCTGAAATTGAAGTCTAGATGGTGGGACCTTTCACGGTGACCAAGGTCTTTCCACATGGAGGCGAGAGGTTACATCACGAAAGGAACATTCCACAGTTAACAAGCAGCGGTTGAGCGAGTATTTTAGGGCGAGTTCCATGCGGATAAGCGAGACCATTCATTGGCGCATCGGAAGAATCTGATGCGGTCATAAGATCTCGGGTTCCTGAGCACATTGAGATTCAGGGTTGTCGAGCTAACGACATTAAACATAGTGCTTCTTGGGAGGCAACCCAAGTTTTCCTTGAAATTTTCTTTACATGGATTCGATTTTGTTATCATTTTTTAAGTTATGTTTATTCTGCTTTGTTTTACGTACGTAATCGGAATCCCTTTTTGGATGTCTACTTTGGGTTTCATGATCGAAAGTAGGGAGGATCGGTTCATGCGAGCAACGCAAAGATCCGGTCGCCCAATTGCACGAGGGTTTTCTCTTGCAGCAAACCATGGTTGAATGTTTTTTCATTTGGGCGCTCTGCAGGCGTCGCGGCGTTGGCTCTCAATGTCGCCACGTTGCAACGTCGCGACGTCTCAACGTTGCGACATCAGTTGTACCTCTGCGGGCGTGCGGCGTTGGCTTTCAACGTCGCGGCGTTGGATTCATACCCGCTGCGGGCGATCGTGACGTTGGCTTTCAACGTCGCGACGTTGGGTTTACACTTCCCTGGAACGTCGCGACGTTAGATCTCAACGTCGCGACGTTGGTTTTACCACTCTCTAGAACGTCGCGACATTGGATCTCAACGTCGCGACGTTGGCCGCTTTCCTCTCTGGAACGTCGCGACGTTGCACCCGAACGTCGCGACGTTACCCTGTTTAAGGCCAAACACCCCCTATTTTTTGATCCTACCCTGTATCCTCCTTGCTGAACCTGAGTGCCTGTGTCGCCTGCACAACCCTTCTTAGAAGCCTGGCTCCCACACCGGGAGTCGAAGGCCATTGTTTTGCCCTCCGATGCCCTCTCTAACACCGCCACTACCATCTCCTTCCACACCTCCCAGTCCACTGCCCCTGTCTCGCCCCTTCCACACTACACGTAGGTGTCTTTGCATCGGTCTCGTTCTCCACCTTAGGTCTAGGCCTCCACATTAGGTCTAGTTTGGGCTGGTCGGGTCTATCGAGTGTCCTAGGGTTTGTGTCTACTTCCCTATTTCCCCTTTGGTCTTCGTTTTCCTAGTGCACTTTAGGTGTTTGACACATTGCCTAGTCCATTAGGGTGTGATCCTGTTGGTGCTAATTGGCTACCTTGTCCACGTAGGTCCTTCAATCGTCTCATTTGTCCTTGCTACACCAATGTCTGGCAAGAGGCAAAGTTACCTAGCGAGGTCGGACCGGTGAGGATCAGGCCCCAATTTGATGTATCGAGGTTTTGTCAGCGAGGTGCATTGATCGGTTGGCACCATCTGCGAAGAAGCCGTCTTTTATTAAGGAAAAGGGTTTCCAACACCCTGATGATTTCTTATGAGACTATTGCGGCCAAGGATCATGACACTTTGCCAACCACACTCATCCGGCTGCGATGAGTGTGGTGCGAGTCACATGTCTCGCCTCCCACGTCGTCCAAGAGGTCCAGTGCGGGGTGTGTTAGTAGACTTATTTGTAGTCATCAACCACTTTTATAATCTTGATCATAATCCCACGAAGCCTTTCAATCGACTTCTGAGCTGACGAGCTACCCAGGAGTCATTAGTTCTTGATAAATAATGGGTGGTGGAAACTCAATGTGGTACAGCGAGTCCACTTCAAGGCCAAGCATTTGGCGTATATCCCCAAAGTCCGGCATCACTTCATCACGTCGCGTCTCATTGGAAGCCAGTGAGCGTGTGTGAAGTGATTGCAACTGCCTATCAACTATGCCATCATTCAGGATATTCCTTTCGATGTTGGGCAGGTTATAGAGGATGCCATCCTCCATAATCGGGACGCCAAGATGAACTTGGGGCACCCCCTTTACCATATATGGCCTATCTGAAAATGGGGTGCCTAGATGTGATGAGGCGTGGTTACGCAATCAGTACATGTGCTCGGTTAAGCGGGACAAACGGGTGTACCACGACACGAGGACTTACGATTGAGTCATGAGCCCTCGGACGAGGCGAGCTTCACATTTATCGGGCGCTTTGGACTTCGTAGGCGACCCACAGGATGATATTGAGCGGATCCTCCATATCGGGCTGCTCTTGCAGGCGTTTGATGTGATACGGGATGAGACCCGGGGGCAAGGTCCTCTTGCAGGATCTGGAGGCCCTTCGCGCGGCATGCGTGCGGTTTGTGTGGCCACTATTCTTTAAGCGACAACGGTCCTCCGAGGCCCGGCTTGCGCGGCTGCTTGCCACCGGGCAGCCACCGCACCACCGCTAGTGACTTGCCGTCACCCGGGGGAGTTCTCTCCCCTTCTTTTGTTCTTTCATTGCTCCCGGTGCTGGGGACACGCACTTTTGTTTGGGGGGTGTGGGTGTGGGGAGTCTTTCGGGTTTTCTTAGATTAGTATTATTTTTGTTGTCTTTATGTAGTTTAATTCGTTTATGCATGTTAGTTTGCATTTTCAGTTTAGTTTCATTTAAACACTTGCTCATTTAGGATGTTGAGTTTGTGTTCATTTCATGTTGTGTTTAGGTAGATCATATACATGTGTAGTGGTGTGATGTTTGGAAGTTTATTGTGATGTGATGCCATGTTTGGTAGGGATCATGGGTGAATCACCTATTGTCATGGAAGAAAGGATTCATAGGATGTTTGATGCTCGGGAATTAGGTTGAACAGGTGGGGAGGCATAGTGAATCACTTCCGGATATTCAAGAAATTTTCTAAAATAAAATTTTTTTATTGAATATGATTTAATAAAATGAAATTATTGTCTTGCATTACCTACGAATGCATGGACATAGTGTATAAAATTTTACGGAATGTGAATAGTGTCTCAAGGTTGTGTTTTGCGCCTTGGAATCTTGCGTTAGTGTCTTGCCGTGACATGTGTAGATGGCTAGTCGAGGCGGGGCGTGGTGGGGCGTCCAGGGTGATGATCGGGCACCACCGACTTTTGACAGCGAGGCCTTTCTTTGGTCGTAAGGATTGCGTGTGTTATTGCTGGGCATGTGCGATAGTGAACGGGCGGGTTAAGAGCCTCCGGCGTTTAGAAACACATCGTCCTTATTGGTTAGAGGAGGAGTGGACTGCAAGGTGGTTGTTATGATCACGAGAGGAACAGATGACATACGAGGCATCGAAGATATGGGTGCTAGTAGAGGAAGAAGATCCATCTTCTTGTCAGAAGAAGCGAGAAAACCACATTTTCGAGGATATCGGGACGAGTAAAGTTATCGGGACGAGACGGGGATGGGACATTTAATATGCGAGAAGATGTGTTATTTTCTGCAAATGCTTTGGACACTTTCGACGGGATTGCCCACGGAGGCAGGAATCCCAAAGTTATGGGACACCTCAGTCCCAATCATCAGTGAGACGGGTTAGGGTTGCCAGTTAGGATGGGCAGATGGTGTGTTACCATTGCGTAGCCCGGACACATGAGGAGGGATTGCCCTGAGACGGGGATCCTGAGGTTTTGGGGCCAATAGTCCCGGTCGGTAGAGACGAGGAGAGGACACGGTTGTTCCTGCCCCCACAGTATGGAATTCGGGGAACGATGCTCGGTTCTAGGGTGCCACCTTGGCACGTAGTACTTTGCGGAGCCGGTCACATAGGCCAAGACCAGCCAGGCGGGGTCGACGGTTTGCAAGCGGGTTGGATCGGGCTAGGCGGATGACGTGTTACCATTTGCGCCGGCCTTTGGGCGTATGAGCGGATTGTCCTAAGAGCGAAGGTCTCATGGATGCAGGTGAGCATGCGGATCAGTCGGACGTGCATGGTACGTTTAATACCTGCATTTGTTTTCCAATGCATTCATGTTAATTCATGCATCATATTGTGATAGAGTTTTAAGGCTTAGGGTTGAGGCCTTTAGAGAAGCCAGGTGTGGATGTTCTTCCCTAAGATGCGGGGTGAGAGTTGACATGATAGGTCGGAGTTATTGAGTTATAGATCTTCGAATTTGTAAGTGGTGGACCCGGGATTGGGAGTATCACAGTGTCGCATCATTGCGTTCATGTACCGTGGCTGTCGTCGAGTTGGGTGTGGGTGCATGGTATGGTCATTCACCACTCTTAGTGAGTATGGGCTGGGTTTGTCTTTGGGACTACGTCCAATGAAGACTTATAGTTCGAATTAGGAAATGAAGAGTAATTAAAGTGTGTCGGGCAAAGCAAGAAGGGGGTCGTTAATCCCCTAAGGTGAGAAGCTTTGGAGTTAGAGGTGAAGGGCCAGCGGTAGTATCGAAAGGTCTGTGTGGGTGTAAGGGCCAGGGAATATCAGGAATTTACGTGTGGGTGTAAAAGACCAGGAGATATCCCAGAATTTTTGTGTGGGTGTAAGAGACCACAGGAGCTATCAAGATTGCAATGTGGGTATAAGAGACCACAGGAGGTACATCTGAATTTTACGTGTGGGTGTAAGAGACTGGGAGCTATCTGAGTTTACGTGTGGGTGTAAGGGCAGGGAGAGATCGAATTTACGTGTAGGTGTAGAGGCGGGGAGGTATCTCGGAATTTACGTGTGGGTGTAAGAGACCGGAGAGATCCCGAATTAAACCCGGTGTAAGAGACAGTGGAGAAATGGGGTATGTTTGGTGTAAGAAACCGGGGAGCTATCGAATTTTAATGTGGGTGTAAAAATTGATGAAGAAATAAAGTGCAGTATTAGATTGTAGGGCAGGAGGCTATCGAATTTACGTGGGTGTAAGGGCCGGGTGGAGAAATCCAAGATACGTGTGGGTGTAAGAGACTGGGGAATATCTGAGTACGGCATGGGTGTAGGGCAGGGAGTTGTCAAATTCTGTGTGGAGTGTAAAGGCCGGGTGGAGAAATCCAAAATTTTCAAATGCGGGTGTAAGGGCAGGGAGATATCCGAATTTCAGTGTGGGTGTAAGAGACCAGTGGAGTTATCTGAACTCTCTGTGTGGGTGTAAGAGACCCATGGAAATCGAAATTTAAGTAATAGTGTAAGAGACCACGTGGAATGCTCAGAAATTTCTCTATGGATATAGAGCTGTGATGTGGTAGAAAAGTTAATTGCCCAGAGATGAAAACACATGGTCAAGTTACGTAGACTTAGAGTTGAGTGATAAGTCGGGGTGACTGAGAGATGAAAACCTGATCAAATTATCACATAGACTTAGAGTTGAGTGATAGGAGTCGGGAGTGACTCGAGATGGCCACGTTCATGGTTATCACGTAGACTTAGAGTTGAGTGATAGAGTCGGGAGTGACTGAAGTTGGATTTACTTTGGTACGTTGGGTGTTGTTAAGCGAGCCAAGGGTTTCCGGTATATGGATGTCATTCATGACATGGACATGGTTGACAGTCCATTGGATTATCAGTGATTGTGACCTTGGGAAGGTCAGCGTTTGCACACTAAGCAGGGGTTGTGTAGGGTTACATGTTGTGAGGACTATACAGGTGTTAGAGGACATGCTGCGAGCATACATCCTAGATCATAAGGGTAATTGGGAAGAGCACTTGCCACTTGAGTAGATTTTCCTTGACAACGGTTATCGGGCGAGTATACGGATGGCACCATATGAGGCATTGTATGGGGTATGCGGATCACTAATATGTTGGGTAGGGTGGGAGAGAACTCCATCAGCGGTCTGATACGATTCAGGAACACCTCAGGAAAGGTGAGCTTAATGCGACGGCGTCTTACTCACGGCTGGCGGCGAGAAGTATCTTGATCTGCGACGTCGACCCTTAGAGTTGAGGTTGGTGATCCACGTCTTCTGAGAGGTGGTGGCAGAGGAGTGGTCAGGTTTGACAAGCGAGGAAAATTTATCAGCCTAGGTTCATTGGACCCTTCGAGATGCTCGAGAGGGTGAGCCCAGCATGGCGATCTTTGGTTGGTTCTTTGCCTGGCATGTCGGTGTGCAAGGTATTTCACGTCTCCATGCTGCGGTATACTCACAGATCCAGCCATGTAGTGGATTTAGGAGAGATTAGAGACGACGGATGGGACCTTGGGAGGGACCGGTGTGCATTATGGATAGTCGGGATCAGTTTTTGTGGCCTTGAGCGGGTGAAATTTGAGTGAGGGTGTTATGGCGGCATCATGGAGTGGAGGTCTACGTGGGAGCGCGAGGACCGTCACGGGCCCCTATCCACTACTGTTTAGGGATGAAGGTATGTGGTTTAGTCGTTTACTACTTAAATGACTAGTTTACATGCATGGGGTAGTGCACGTTGCATATGCATGTGAATGGTTGTGATTGTCCATAATTTCGGGATGAAATTCCTTTTAAGGAGGGGAGAATGTATGACCCGAGAAAATTCCAATTTTCTGAAAAATGGCAAAATCGTAATTTCGGTAAAAATCCGAAATTTTTCTAGATCTCGGATGAAGCAGTTTCCATAGTTGGAATAGTCACCATAAAATCTAGATGCCATCGAATTTAGTCGAATTAAAGTGGTCGAATTTCACTTTAGAGACAGGGTGTCGGGTGTAGTAAGCAGGTTTGAGAGACATGTGATGTGACAAAAGTCACCTATTACATGTACTCTTGTGACACATGTTGCAAGATTAGAGAGATGATGGAAAGAGACGGCCTAAATAGTGCCAAGTGTCAAAAATCTAGAAGAAGAGACATTAAGGGAATTAAATGAAAGTTTAATGAATAAGACAAAACTTGTAATAGTTGTCTTCTCAAACAAAAAGGGGACCAAAAACGTGCAGGGGAAGAACAAAGATGCAATAGCTACTGGTTTTGTGTTTTAGAGAGAGAAGATGTGCATTCTCTCTATGATTCCGGCCGATCGGACCATCGGTTCTCGACGAAGCAAAAAGTAAAGTTGCTTTACACGGCGAGGGCTACGCTTGGGCACCGATTTGGTGGAGTTCCGACAACTCCAAGAGGTAGGGATCTTTTCCTACTTGCGTTAATCTTTGGCTAAGAGTCATATAAATGGTTAGGAATGTTCTGAGGCTTGTTTTAGCCGTAAATTCGGTCTCAAAAGCTTTGAACAGAGTGGAGAAAATTCCTATTTGTGTGGTCGTGAATAGTAACCTGAGGTTTCACTGTTCACGTGAATAGTGACACTAAATTTTTGGTGTGAAAATGTGTTTGGTTGAGTGATTCAAAATGGTGCTCGTGTTTTGTTCAATTAGCCCGTAGGCTAATTTTGGTGTAATTAGTTGTGAATTTGCATAACATGTTTTATATGATTTAATTATGTTAATATATATATATATATATATATATATATATATATATATATATATATATATATATATATATATATATTCATGTGAATATATTAGCATGAATGTTTTGGGATTGGCATCATGCATTCCATATGCACTAGGGCACCCTAGAATGTTAGGAGTGAGTGCATGACATGAAATGAAACAAAAATGAAAATGTTTGTGAAAGGAATTTCGACGGAAGATTTTTCGAAGAATTGACTTGGAGGGACGTCCAACTGATCACTTCGGATGAGGACCATGACTGTTTCGGATAGTTATCCAACAATTCACCTCGGAGGGTAATCCAATATTTTTACCGAAACTCAGTAGTAAGTTTTCAAGAACAAAAAGCTTTTGTTGTGAAAACTGGATATTTTTACTCGCATATTGGCTTAGGCATGTGTAAGAAAGTCGGTGAGGACTCAAGACATGGGTTTGGGCATGTAGACATTCGAGTAGGTTCATTAAATTGCTTAAATGTGATTGTTTGCCATGCATGTGCACTTAGGTGGGGAGTAACCCATGTAGGAAATTATCCTTCTTGGGGCTTTGCTCGCGCAATCGAGGATGTGCATTTAGTGGGAATGTGCGAGGACGACACTCCTAGAGGCCACGATAGAGAAAGCCCAGGCTTGGCTTTGATATTGTTAATATAACATGTATTAGAGCATGAATTTTATATATGTTTGTATAAAGAGTAATTGTGCTTCTTGAAGCTGTACGTATAGTTGATGTATTTTGTGAGTATTGATGCAGGGGTTCAAGTGGCCATTATTTTACTCGCATCTGGACCCTGTGTGGTTATTGTAAACTTGTTGGGACAAGTTTGTACTTTGGGTAGAGCTCCCCATACAAAGGAGACTACGGAATTTTAAGTGGTGGTGTCGGGTTACTTGACATCCCAGTATTAGTGGGATAACGGGTTGTCAGCGAATGGCCGGTTAAGGCGTCTAAAATTTGTTGATATAATTTTTCTCATAGGGACCTAAACAATTGGATGGTGTCATGTGCGGATATTTTGTTATGCGATACATGCGAGATATAATTTCAAATAGAAGCCTCCTAACATCTTAGGTTTATTTACCTATTTATTTTCACAAGTGTATGAGAACATTAACTTATACTTAATGTTGCATAGTAACATATTTTCTATGCCATATATTTTAGTTTAAAGGGAAAAAAACTTATTCACGAGCTGAGTTAGATGAAGTGAGATCTAAATGGGCCTCATTTTTAACCGCTTTCATCTTGGATCAAATATAATGGGTATGTAAAATTGATTGTGTGTATTTTTAAAGATAAGGTTAAATTAATGCTACTTTATCTTACTTGCGAGGTAGAAAGTAACCTGCGGCTATTGCAATTTTGAGATTATAAGATCAAGCATGGGATCTTGTTGTCACGTACAAATGTTGGGCTTTTGAACTCTTTTGAGTCAGTACTGATATCTTTTCTAAAATATATTTGATAGAAATACAAATTCATGTCAATTTTTTTTTATTATATATGTTTGTTAGGTTCTTTTAACATATATTCTGCTACATGTTAATTAATATTGTTTTATTAAACATATCAAAGGTAATGAAGTTTTTCACCTACTTGCAAGGGATTAGATGATAGTTGCAATAATTGCAATTTTGAGAATATAACATCATGTCTAGGTTCTTGCCACCATGTCAAGTTGCAACTAGTTCTTTTTGATATTTTCAGGTACATAACTCTATATATTTGTATTTTTCTTTTTCTAAAAATCATGAGTTGCTTGAATTTATTTAGTTATAGTTGGGTACAAGTTTATATCACTTTTTATTAATGCTATTAAACTTAAACATACACTAATATTGTCTTTTTATTTTTTTCAAGAGGTATTGGGTCATATTTGTTGCGCATACAAAATAGTTGTTTTCCTCATACTTGCTAAGGGTTAAGTGGCGTGTTTAATGCATCCGGGACATGGATTTTTCATATTGAATTTTTATGTTTAACTTTAAAAAAAAAATAAACATGAAGTGATGTTATTTTTTTTTTTGCTAAAGATTAGGTGACATTTACAATAGATATAGTTTGTAGAGGACAAGATCACACATAAGTTTGTATGATCATACAAAACTCTTGAATATTTAGTTCTTTTGGATAAAATATATATTTAGATTATGTATCACGAGGTTATTTACAAATACATTTGGTACATGTTTATATATATTTTTATATGTTAATATTTCAAATATAAACAAACTAATGTTGTTTTTCTTCCTTACAAAAGGTTATGTGACATTAGCAACAATTATAGTTTTACAAGGAACATGGTAGCAGCTCCAATTTTAACAGAAAATGATCGTGCACAGGCTTCATCTGTCATGTAACTATTGGATTTTTGGACATATATTTACCAATGTTTTGTATGTATTTGATGATAATAGAACATCGTCCATGGATGTTATGTATTTGATGATAATAGAATATCATGCATGGTGTTTATACTAGATAATTTTTGAAGTTGGATGCTTAGATTTTAGTTATATAATATGAAAGTTGATTTTTACTTTTGATTATGGATTCAATTTCTAACGAGGTTCAATTAGAAGTGCATAACATTTTGGCTACGGAGTTGAGTTGTGGCATATTCTATATGCAACCTCACATAATAAACACAATTTCGTGATTATGAAAAAAAAAAATATTGACATCTGATAAGTATATTAGGACACGGGGCCAAAGTTACTAAAATTTCAACATTGATGAAAAAACACCATCTTAATATATATGTAAATTAAATCTAAAATCATATCAAACAAAATTGACATATATTATACTCAAGCTTAACATATATTGAATATAATCTTGACAAAATTTTGAATCAACGTTCACATATGTCTAACCTAACCTTGATAGAAGTAGAAGAGACAGTATTATATGTCATTTTAATAAGATCCCATTATTGATAGAAATAAGCTCAACCTTAGCATATGCATATGTCAACATAGCTTTTAGTCTTTCTTGACACTAGCATAGATGACATATGAGCATATCAATCTGCTGCTTTATATCTTGCATATCTTGACGGTGAAAGCGTCATCAGAATACCTTTTTCTTGTATTGATGATATAACATGCAATAGGCGCATCGCATTGCATTTATGCAAGAACATCACATGACATGGGTGTGGTGCATGGTTATAATCAACCGCTGCGTTTGGTGTTGATGGTGGGCTCGACACGGTGGGACAACGTCTGCGAAGTCATCTGCGAGTTCAAAATGGAAAAAATGAAAATATGTATTGGGTAACAGGAAGTAGGGATAGACACCCCCTCGGGTGAAAGCCTCGTTAGTGTTGGTTATGTAAAACATGAGAAAATTCCAATTTTCTAAAAAATGATAAAATCGTAATTTCGGTCAAAATCAGAAATTATACGATCTTGGATGGCAAACGGACTTCACCATTGGAATCGTCTCGCGAAATCTAAGTACCGTCGAATTTCGTTGAATTAAAGTCAAAATTTACGTTTTTAGAGCCGCGGTGTGGTGCCATCGCAGGTTGAGAAGTATATGATGACAAAGTCACTACTACGTAACCATCATGACACATGTTGCAACATTAGAGATGATGGAAATGGTGACCTAGATTGTGCCAGTGTCAAGTCAAAGCTTAGGGACATGATGGGAATTTTGGAATGTTTGACGAGGAAAAAGACAAAAGCAAATAGTTGTCTTCCATTTGAAGAGCAAAAAACGGTAGGTGGGCAAAGGGACAGGTTGTGGGATTTTTGTGATTTTTAGAGAGGGAAGGAGCCCTTCTCTCTAGATTTGCATTACCTGACCGTTTGCCGACGAGCAAGAAGCAAAGTCGACCACACAAATAGGCTACTTGGACACCGATTCCGATGGAGTTCCTCACAACTCCAAGAGGTAGGGATCTTTCCTACTTGTGATATTCTCAGCTAAGAGCCATGTTTATGGTTAGGATATTCTCGAGGCTTTTGATTGAGTCAGAAATCTCTGGCCTCAAACCTTTGAACTGGAGCGGAGAAAATCCTAAATTTGGTGGCCGTGGAATGTAATTTGAGGGTTTCACTGCCTGCGAAGAGCACTTGATTTTCTTTGGTGTGAAAATGTGTTTGTGTTATTCAAAATGAATTGCTGTATTATTAATAGCCCATGTGAGCTAATTTTGGTGTAATTGATGCGAAAATTGAATAAAATGATTTATGTGAATTGATTTTGTTAATATATACATGTTAAATATATTAGCATAAATTATTTGGAATTAGCATAATGCATTTCATGCACTGGAAGCAAATTTTTAGAATATTAGGTGGTGTGAGTGCATGACATGAAATGAAACAAAAATAAAATGTTTGTGGAAAGGAATTTCAAGGAAGATTTTCAAGAATCGCCGGAGAGTCATTCCAATCCGTCATCTCTGGAGACACCCATGACTGCTTCTGAGAAATATCCCAGATTCGCCTGAGGGTCAGTCTAACATTTTACCAAATCTCTAAGAGGAGTTTTCGAGAACTTTTGTTTTTGAAAATTGATATTTTACTCACATCTCAAGATACAGGCATATTCGAGGGAGCTCATGAGGACTCGACACGGATCAGTACAGTAGACATTCGAAGAATCATGAAATTGCTTGAATGTGATTGTTTGCCATGACGGTGCACTTAGGCGGGGAGTAACCCATGGTGGAAATTTTCACTACTGGGCTTTTCTCACCTGCCGAGGATCACTACACTGTACAAGGAGGTGCACGAGGGTGTCACTAGGTGCTTAAGAAAGCCTGTCATGGCTTGCATTTTCATTTTGAATAACATGTATTAGAATTGTAAATTTAGTATATGTTGAATTAAGAGTAACGAAAAACTCTTGGAACTATGTAATATATTTGGTCGATATATTTTGTGAGACATGCAAATCTGCGGCCATTATTTTACTCGCATACGGACTCAGGTGGTCATTGTAAACTTGTCGACAAAGCTGCACTCGGGTAGAGCCCTCAGACAGCTGAGGCTCGCCCGATTATGAGTGATGCCTGCTACCCGACATCCACGATTATTCCGCAGGTTGACGAGTTGTCAACGGGACACCCCGGTTTTGGGGCGTCACAGCTTGGTATCAGAGCTAAGGTGAACGATTACCTTGGGAGCTCGATGGGTGTGTTTATAAGTTTAGTCATGGTACCAGCTTCACGGCTTGGTATCAGAGCATAGGTATACGAATACCTAGGGCTTGAGGAACTTGGGCTTAGGCCATAGTCATTAAGGTTTAAGAACATCACAGCTTAGTATAGCTTGATGTTAGGGTTTAGGTAGGTGACTAGCTAGGAAGTCACGGCACAAGATTAGAACACTACATGCATTGTGTTTTATGTGTGAATGGTGTGCATAACATGTGATTGTGTGTTATGAATTGTGTGTTTTGTATGCTTGGTAAGTAGTATAGGAGAAAATAAAACCTCAGAAGGTTGAGAAATTTAGGCAACAGTCCGTAATTAAACTTAAAAAAATTCTTCGACACAGTCTAAATTTGAACATGAACAGATTGCGGGTTGTGAAATTTGAGAAAAATTCCAGTTTTTGCACAAGAAAAAGAGTTTGTAATTAAACTCTTGAAAATTTCTGAGTTCGTATGAATTGCAAAGTTCGCTTTATCAGATCTCAAAGAAGCAGGCTAATGGAGATGAAAAAATGGTGTGTTGAGGAGAAAATTTTCTCTCGGTTTTACAAAGGTATAAACAAGAAAAAAAATAAATATTTAAAATAAATATTTTTGGTTCTAATTGAAAATGAAAAATATATATATATATATATATATATATATATATATATATATATATATATATGGCATATATAAAATTTAAAAAAATAAAATAAATAAAGTAAAATTTATAAAATAAAATTTTTTTTTGTTGCATATGATTTAAAATATGAAATTATTACCTTGCATTACTAATGAATGCATGGAGAGTCAGGTATGAAATGTTTTCTTCAGATGTGTATAGTGTCTCTGGGCCAAGGCTTTTTGCCACCTTAGATACGTATTGAATACTAACTTGACATAATCTCCCACCCCTTCCAAATAAGCGGGTAAGTCACACCACGTAAACTCACTGCTAATTCTAACGACTAGAAATCCTCGCGGAAGCGGTCAGACGCTTGCTTAAACCTCGTATAAAATTTCTTTATTTTTCTAACTTGTGACGGTAAAATCTAGCAATGAAACTCGCAGATGACGCCTGATATAGACACCCCAAATCCTGTATACATTCAATTTACACTATATCCAATATGGCAACCAAAGATACTAACACATTCTAACAAAACTACTCTATGTACATACATATGTTCCTTTTATACATATTCAAAGTGTTTCACAAAATAATATTAATT
Organism: Tetrastigma voinierianum; assembly: GCA_016808115.1. Lineage (NCBI taxonomy): Eukaryota > Viridiplantae > Streptophyta > Magnoliopsida > Vitales > Vitaceae > Tetrastigma > Tetrastigma voinierianum. The sequence continues at coordinate 235,622 of JAEQBH010003964.1, forward strand.
ACAAAGACTTCAGACAATGTCAGACAAATCCTATGTGCTCCAAATACCTTATGCACTGCACTGAAAATAGCTTAAAATAGAAAATAAATGGAGCTAAACGAAGCCTGAGTGTACGCTTTATAAATAAGCCGCTCTAAAACACCTCAAACTGTAAAACTCTTATTTTACAATTATTTTCCGTAAGCTTTACTCGTTTGCTTCTCGTTTTTTAAAAGTTTTAAACTTTTCGCTTGCTTGCTTTTGTACTTGTTTGCTTTTATACTTGCTTGCTTTTAAAAGTTTAATAAACTTTTAATACTTGCTTTGCTTTGCTTTTCTTTAAAAGCTCATAAAACCCTTATTGCTTGTTTCGCAGAGCTATGAAAACTTCTCAAAATTTCTTCTTGTCATTTGTTTTGACCTGGCTTGAAAAGTTTCTAAAACCTTTCACAAACCTTTGCTTTAAAAAGTTCTCAAAAAACTTTTTCATAAAAATCTGAGCCCGAGCTCAACCGCATAAGCTTTGAAAATAAACGGAGCCTAGGCTCAACCGTTTGCTTTAAAATCCCACGGGAGCTTGGCTCAACCGATCGTTTTGAAATCTAAACCCAGAGCTCGCTCAACCGCTCGCTTTAAACTCTACTAAGCCCTGGCGATCAGTGGAATCCAATGGTTGATTTTTCAAAACTGTATGTCATGTTTATAAAACATCAACCACTGGAGGCCTATTTTTGCTTGTTGTACCCTAGTGGACACGGGAGCCTATGCATCGACCGTGCGGTGGAAGGACCTTTGTCCGCGTCACCTTTTTCTGGTGAATATGGTGGAATTGACCTCGTGTCACCATCACCATAATTCTAGCGAGCTCATAACCTATATACTTCAGACGTACACGATCTCCTTTAAATGCATTTACGTACTTCAAGTTTGCCGACTGTGCAAAACTACAATGCATGTAATGATCCTAACTCCACCGCACGTATGGAATACCTCGACCTGGGCTTCGCTGCTGCACTAGTGGAAGGCCTGCTTTCGCACTATTCTTTGCTTCGTTGTTTAGAAAATGGTTTTACAATTCTTAAAACCATTTGCTTGTTTTGCTTGCTTAAAATGGTTTAATTATTCAAAACCATTTACTTACTATTGCTTTGAAAATGTAGCTTTACAATTCAAACCATTTACTTACTTGTTTCATTATTAAAATTGGTTTTACAATTTAAAACCAATGCTTGTTTTTCAAAAATGGTTTAACCTAAAACCATTTACTTGATTTCTAGTTCATTGCTTGCTTCTTTCAAATTTGGCTATAATCAAACTACGAATACCGCGGTAAAACAAGCTTATAATAATAATAATAATACACTAGTATTTGAGAAATGGTTTTAGAACACTCACCTCTTTGCTTGCTAAACTTGAGCACAGTTCCACACTTTTCACGCCTTTGCTTTTTAACCTACACACTCAATCGAATACGTCAAATATTAATTGCCTACATAATCGCATAATCTTAACTTACTTCCTAGACTTATTCACACTCAACGAATATCGCCGAGGCGAAGCGGTACACTACGTTTTTGTCGAGTCCCAATCTTATTCGAACCTATCTTAATCATTTAATAAGGTTCCTAAACTATCGGTGTACGAATCCGGGCTTAATTATACAAAACATAAAGATTCTCGGCATTTTGGGCACACATGTACGAGACAATCTGCACTGCACTCCGCATGTCGCCTTCAGGTGTACGGCACACCCCTGTACATGTACCGATACAACTTCCGAAATTTTGCCCAGATTTTGCTATTTTCCCACTTTTGATACCAATTCACTTCATACAACTTCTATAATTCCTAACACCTCAAGAATTATCATGGAATTCATCTTAAAACAACTCCACAACACTTGAATTGGTGCTATGGAACCTCAAACCTCAAAACCCTAGGTGAAAATGCAAGAACTCTACCTAAGGTCCACCAATTCTTTATAAAACCACATAAATGTGATGATTCCATGGTTATTTTCCACCAATTGGGTTTTACTATCATACCCCCAACAAATTAAAGGTTCATGCGGGTCTTCGCACAAAACCTAGACCAGTTGATAACTATCTCACCAATCCAGAATTAAATCACTTTACTGTAATACATATCTGATTTCTTCTCCCTTTCTCCTTCTTCTTCCTCTTCTTTCCTCTTTCTTTTCTCTTTCTCACCAATCGTGGAGCTCCTACTTGGAGACCAAATGAGACATTGGTTTGTCTCATCCCTCCTTTTACAAACCCATTTTTGACTTAATTATAAGTTAGTCCTCAAGCATTTAATTATTGCTAAACAACTTATGTTATTTGTATTATGGCCCATCTCTACACTTAATGATTTTCATATTCTTTTTGCTAAATGACAATTGTACCCTTCTTTTATTACCACATTCCGGGTTCCATAATTTATCATCTTATAATTTCATCTCCAAATTACTACAATATGACACTTGGTACTCTTATACACCCCTACAAAGATTCGTGACCGTACACCTCCTGAATCCGGGTGTTACATAATCCTGCCATTCGACATGTGTGTGATGGCTACCGAGGGCTTATGACGTAGAGGGTGTCCACGAGGTGCTAGCCAAGAACCACCAGTGTTTGACCAAGAAGCCATTGAGGCTATGTGGATCATGGCCGCATTATCAGACAAAGAAGGTGAAGAAAATTAAAGAGGTCCGAGTAACCTCCAGAGGTTTAGGGCACATCATTCTCCGACATTCACAGGGGGAGGATATCTGATGGTGGCAGACCATTGGTTCATGTAGATCGAGAAAGTGTTAGAGGCTGAGATTACCCGACACCTATCAGATCGACCAAATTCGCCCGGGCCAAGTGGGCGAGGCTTCTCCTCCAAGTATGGTGGAACTGGGCAAAGACCCCAGAGACCTGTGAGGCAATGACGGGCAGTAGTCTCCGTGATCGCTCATGGGTAAGTATTTTCCGGATACCGTCGTCACGCCGGCTGGGCCTCGGGAGTTCCTAAAGCCGGCAGGACGATGACCTGCGTGGAGTATGTGGCTAGATTCACGGCAACCCGCTTTGTCGGATGACTACGTACCACCTGATATGGCCAAAGCTAAGAGATTCGAGAAATGGTCAAGCTGTCCATTCAGTATGTGATTAAGAGGGACTTCGCCTACGGGTGACGCAGATCTACGGTCGGGACAACCCTCGACCATAAAGAGATCGAGTGATGCCCTGAGCACCTCGAGATGCAGTGTTAAGAGCAAAAGGGCTGAGAGTCGGCTCTTCTTCTAGTCTCAGAAACAAGGCAGGGCTTCTAGTCTCAATGTCCCAAAGTCTGCGGGCCATCGGCGCCGTGGACAAACCGGGCTCGCGCTAAGCCAGCAGATACGGCTATCATCACAAAGAGCCCGACATCGTGAGGGATCGCCCCTGCAGACAGGATCCTGTGGCCTGGGACAAGCCGTAGGTCCCGGGCCAATGCAGAGGGACAGATGAGGATACAAGATGTTCCTCCACACCCAGATACCCGCAGGAGCCGCTACCAAGGAGCTACACGGCATCTCTCCCATACAGCAAGCCGAGAGCCAGCATGGTCCGAGGTCGAGGACGAGGCCCACAGTGTGGACGTCAAGGGTTCAGGGCATGCCCACGTTTATCACACCACCCCAACAGCCGCCAGACGCCCGCCTATATAGTGGTACGCTGGGCTTATCTCGCCACTGCAAGAGTGTTATTTGATTCTCCGTGCTTCGTGATCTATCCATCATGCACTGGCCGGATGAGTCAGCTTGGGAGGTTAAAGGCCTCGAGGAGCCCTTGTATGTGAGTTCTCCTCAGTGATTGTATGCAGGATAGGATGATATGTCGTGGTTACGATTTAGAGATCTCGAGGATCTCTTACTCTGACTCGAGGATCATGAACATGTCAGTTCGACGTCATCCCGATGGATCAGCCGACGCCAGAGTCGTTATCACATTGTAAGTGTAGAGGCTACCGCCATGCCAGTGACTCGCACTCGTGGGTTTATTTCAGGGGACAAGCATGATATTTTCCCATACGCCAGCCACGAGCAGTCCGTGTGTCAAATAGTTAGCTGGTTGGCTAATGAGCCTTACCCTAGAGGACGAGGAGAGACCAGACCTAGATCTACCTCGAAAGTAGTTTATTTAGTATGAGGATGAGCTTTTTCCTGGGATGAAGCACGGATTGCCCCGCAGAGGGTCGTAGACTTCTAAGATCGAAAGCCACACCCTAGTACTTCTCACCTATCTCTACGACTCCCATAAGATGGCACTGCTTGTCGGGCAGGAACCCAAAGTCTGGGGCCTACATGAGTTAATGTATGTATTCCATTAGACCGAGCACTTCACCACGGGTGCTCCTTGCCTATTTGCGAAGAAGAAGGACAAGACCCTTCGACCGTACTTACTTACAGTAATTAAAATTTGTGGTTACGATCAAGAATCGTGACCTAATGTCGAGGATTGATGACTTGTTTGATCGAGAGGAGCGCGAGTCTACCTGTTCCAAGATATATCTTCGCATCTAGTTACCAAATAACCGAGGGTTAGGGATGATATCCAAGACAGCGCTAGACGCTGTGACGGGCACTTTCTGAAGCTTACAAAGTGATGCCCTTGACGATCTCTAACGCGCCAAATGTGACATCTACGGACCTCATGCATGTGGTATTCCAACCCTATCTAGACATCTTTGTCGAGTATCTGTGGGATGACATTTTTTGATCTACTCCTAGTCATAGTAGGAGCATGAGTATCATTTGAGGATTATGTTACAGTTGTAGAGAGATCATCAGTTGTACGCCAAGTTCAGTAAGTGCAAGTTTTGGCTTACTAAGGTAGAGGATTTTTTGGGACACGTGATGTCAAAGATCGCGTAAGTGGGACCCGCAGAAGGTCGGAGGCCGTGATGAGTTTGAGAGGCCAAGTCACTTTCTAGATACATAGCTTCTAGGATTGGTCGGTACTACATGAGATTCATCGAGAGGATTTTCTCCGATTAGCAAGACCTACGATGAGATCGACCCTAAGGAGGCCAAGTTTGATTGGGATGACCAATGTGAGGAGGCATTCCAAGAGTTGAAGATAAGGCTTACTTCAACCCCTATCTTGATAGTCCCGGACAGGACAGGGGCATGCAAAGGTATCAGGATGCCTGATGGGCCTGGACGACGCTGCTTTACAGAATTCATGAGGTAAGAGCATATGGTTCCCATCACCAAGAATCATGAGCGCACTACCCCACACACGACATGGAGTCGGATGGCCTGAGTCTTCGCTCAAGATTGCGCCTACTATTTTATATGCATGCAGGAGTTCAAGGTGTACTCATACCACAAAATTTTGAAGGATATTTTCATGCAGCAGGACCTCAATATGAGGTAACGCAGATGGATGGAGTTCCTAGAGGATTATGACTTCATTTTGCATTACCATCCGGGTAAGGCAAATGTGGTGGTTGATGCGCTTAGTCGAAAGTCGCGAGGAGCATTGGCTAGTATAGCTTCCCGAGAGTGGCGGATGCTCGAGAATGCGACGCTTAGGCCGCGACTGCCAGTAGCTCGTGGTACGCTGGGAGTCTAAGGCCATTACACCGCCTCTACGAAAGCAAAGTGATTGAGTCTCAAGGGTAAGACATGGAGATAGTGTCCATCTAGGGCTCCGGGCACAATGACAAGTGACGAGGGTCACCATCCACGCAGATGGTAGTCTTCGATATGTGGACAGTAGTGGTTCCCTACCGATCGACATTCGGGGAGAGGAGATTTGCGGAATTTCACTCGCCTCGATTAGGAATAAGATTCAGTGGCACGAAGATGTACCAGATCTTCGCCGCCAAGACTACCGGAGAGGATAAAGAGACATCAGACTTCTGCTCGACGATGTCTCGTCAAGAAAGCTATGCTGTTACCGGCCGCAAGGCTACTTCAACCATCGGAGGTGAAGCCGAGCTGGAAGGAGCATCGCCACGACGGATTCATGGACCCACTGCCACCGACGTCGCAGGACATGATGCGGTATGGGTGATAGTGGACCTACCACGAAGTCGCATTTTCTAGCAAAGGCGGATGACCTTCACATCGAGAGATTCACGGCCAGATATCTTCAGAGATCGTCCACATGGAGTACCGCATCCATACACCGGACATAGGACCTCAGGCGATGGCGCACTTTCGAAGAGTTTCCAAAGGCTATGGGCACATGGCTGACCATGAGTACAACTTCTTTCACCCACGTATTGCATGGTCACCGTGAGAAGACTATATGTGTGTTAGAGGACATGTCACAGCATGCTGCCCGGATCATAAGGGTAGCCGGAAGACACGGTTCTGCTGGAATTCGCCACAACAAGCTATCAAGCAAGTATAGCTGTACGCCATATGAGGCATTATATGGGAAGCTACGCAGTCACCGTTATGTTGGACTGGAGCGGGAGAGCTCCATCACTCGGTCCTAATCTCGATTAGAGAGACTCCGAGAAGGTGAGCTTTAACAGCTGATAAGAAAATCTCTCAATGCTTAGAGCCGAGATGTACAGCTATGTCGATGTACGACGCCGACCCTAGAGCCTGAGGTCGAGATCACGCCTTCTCAAGCGTGATGCCTAAGAGATGAGTGGTCAGTTCTATGGTCACAAGAAGCTATCACCGAGGTTCATTGGGCCCTTCGAGATACTCGAGAGAGTAGGCACCATCACCGGGGCCTGGCCCTCTTATCACAAAGATGTCCGGGTGTCCACGAGATATTTCACGGTCCATGCTCCGTAGGTACACCCGCATCCAAATTATGTAAAGTGGATCGGGAGAGATCGAGGTTGACACCGAATGGACCTTCGAGGAGGTCCAGTTGTGCATTATGGATAAATTGGATCAGGTTTTGTAACGTAAGACCTGTGAGGCTGCGGTGTGGTACTACAAGCAAGACCGGGTGGAGGAGTCAACGGAGTCACGAGTATTACTACGCGCCAATTTATCCGCTATTATATTGTATGCAGTATCTATTCAATGGTTGATATTAATGACTATTTACATGCATGGTATGGTGCACGCTGGCGAATGTGAGTTGTTGTGATCATTCGCACTCAGGATCTAAATTCCTTTAAGGAAGAATATAAAACCCGTGAAATTTCAATTTTCTCGAAAAGCGGCAAAATCGTAATTTTGGTCAAACCAAATTTTTTATGGGCTTTGACGACAAAACCGACTTTACCGTTAGACTCGTCTCGCGAAATCTACCACTACGCCGAATTTCATCGAATTTCGAGACAAATAAATTTCACGCTGAGGCACAAAGTGTCTGGGTGTCAGAATCCTGCTCATTGAGACATGATGTGACAAAGTCACCTACTACATGTACTCTTGTGACACATGTTGCAATATTAGAGAGATGATGGAAATGGACGGCCTAGATTATGTCAAGTGTCAAAAATCCAAAGCTTAGGGACATGATAGGAATTTTTGGAATGTTTAATGAGGAAAAAGACAAAAAGCAAATTGTTGTCTTCTCCATTTGAAGACCAAAAACGCAAGAGGGCAAAAGGAGCGAGGGTCAGGATTTCAGGATTTTTTGAGAGAGAAGGAGCTCCTCTCTATAGATCAGGGTCGCTCTGACCGCCGATTACCTGAGCAAGAAGAGTCAATCTACGCAGCCGAGGGCTACTGCGGATTGACCGACATTTGTTTGGAGTTCGACAACTCCAAAGAGGTAGGGATCTTTTCCTACTTGTGATATTCTTTGGCTAAGAGCTATGTTAATGGTTAGGACACTCGAGGCTTGATTTAACTCGTAAATTCCTGCCTCAAAACTTTGAACCGATGGAGAAAATCCAATTCTGTGGCCATGAACAGCATCCCAAGGGTTTCACTGTTCACGTGAATAGTGATGTGATTTTCTTGGTGTGAAAATGTGTTTGTAAGTGATTCAAAATGAATTGCTTATGTTTGCTAATTAGCTTATGTGAGCTAATTTTGGTGTAATTGATGTGAAAATTGAATAAAATGATTTATGTGAATTGATTTTGTTAATATATACATGTTAAATATATTAGCACAAATTATTTGGAATTGGCATAATGCATTCCATATGCACTAGGGCAGCCTAGAATATTAGGTGTGAGTGCATGACATGAAATGAATTAAAAATGAAAATGTTTGTGAAAGGAATTTCAAGGAAGATTTTCCGAAGAATCACTGAGAGTTGTCCAATCTGCTCATCTCTGAGAAGGCCCATGACTATTTCGAGAAATATCCCAATTACGAGGGTTGTCCAATATTTTACCAAACTCCTGAGTGAGTTTTTAGAACAAAGTTTTTTGCAAACCTGGATATTTTACTCGCATTCTACTTAAAGTATATGTGAGGAATCCTGGTGAGGACTCGCCATACGGATCAAGTACGTGACATTCCCAGCAGGCCTCCACAAACGCTCAAATGTGATTGTTTGCCATGACGCAGTAATTTAGGTAGGAGTAACCATGCAGAAATTATCACTAATGGGCTTTGTCTACCCCGTCGAGGGATCACCATTTCAAGTACGTGGAGTGTAGACGGTGACTCGCTCACTGTGAGGCCTCTCTGCGTTAGAAGAAAGTCTGTCAGTGGCTTTGGTGGCATTCTTTATTTTATATAACATGCATGGAATCTGTAAATTTTAGTATATGTTGAATTAAGAGTAACGTAAAACCTTGAACCATGTAATATATTCGTCAGATATATTTTGTGAGTATTTACGCAGGCCTAAGTGGCCATTATTTTACTCGCATACGACCCCAAAGGTCATTGTAAACTTGTTTGGCTGTGTTTAGAATTCACAGAGCTCCCCCGGTATTAGGAGGCTCCGCCTATTACGATGCACGCACCCAACATCAATTAATATTCCAAGAGTTTATGGTTGTCAACGAGACACCCCGCTTTAGGCGCCACTGGTTATACATATGTGCCAACCTGAAAGCCCGTGAAAGTGTGTAGAAGACTTGCAAAGCCTACTATGAGACCTTAAAATTCGCTTACCCAAGTAAAAGACACATGTTTTAATATCAATGACTGTCACTTGTAACATCCAAGAAGCTTTGGTTCAAAAACAAATGAATCTTTATATAAACAAGCCTCTCTCCTCTCTCTCTCTCTCTCCTCTCTCTCTCTCTCTCTTCTCTTCTCCTCTCTTCCCTCTCTCTCTCTCTCCTCTCTCTCTCTCTCTCTCTCTCTCTCTCTCTCTCTCTCTCCCTCCTCTCCCCTCTCTCTCTCTCTCTCTCTCTCTCTCTCTCTCTCTGGATGTAATCCACAAATGATGGGTTTTATTGAAGCACTTTGACATCATATGGTGTGGGTAGAGTCCAGAAGGACTCAGTAAGAGGGAGTCGTAAGTGACTCCTGGGTGCATAGTACATGACGAGTTCATCCCCATTTCATGGCATGTAGGATTCCATAGTAGAAATTGCATGTTTTTGCTTGGAATGTGATTGTGAACTATGAACACAACCATTACATGTGCATTAAGGTGGGGAGTAGCCCTTGTAGAAAGTTTACTCTACGAGGCGTAGCTCACCCTTTGATAGACCCCCCCTATTTCAAGCAATGTGGAGTACACCGATGCACGCCACTCGAGGCCGCTAAGAAGAAAACCCTGTCAGCTTTGTATTCATTTTTGTAAAGACGCTTGGAACAAACTAGTTCTAACTTGTGTTTTGTGTAAAAAGAATTGTAATTAAATTCTTATGGGATTGTTTTAAATATAATTTTGTATGTTTTAAATGAGAGTGATAAATGGGCCATTGATCACTTTTACTTCATAAATGGACCCTATGCTGTCATTACATATATTAAGCCCCGTATATTCAAGGCACATATCTTGGCTGTTGTATCACTTTGATATACTTCATATATATTGGTAAAGAAAATGTGTTTTTACACACTTACAATTTATTATATTTCATATTTATAATCATAATCAAAATTTAAAGTTATATTAAATATCTAAATATACATAATATATATTCATATTTTGTACATTAATTAACAAATTTTTATACTTTATATTCATAATCTCAATATAAATATAAAGTTACATTAATTATCATAAGTTAAAGAAAATGTATTTTTACATTAATTAACAATTTTATTACATTTTATTCATAATCATATAATCTAAATCTAAATATATTAAATATCTAAATATACATAATATATGTTTATATTTCATACATTAATTAACAAATTTTTATATTTCATATTCATAATCTCAATCTAAATATAAGTTACATTAATTATCACAAGTTAAAGAAATGTGTTTTTTACATTAATTAACAATTAATTATATTTCATATTCATAATCATAATCTAAATCTAAAGTCATATTAAATATCTAAATATGCATAATATATGTTCATATTTCATACATTAATTAACAAATTTTTATATTTCATATTCATAACTTTCACCTAATATAAAGTTATATTAATTATCATAAGTTAAAGGAAATGTATTTTTTACATTAATTAACAATAAATATACATAATATATGTTCATATTTCATATTCATAATCTTAATTTAAATATAAACTTAAATTAATTGCTAAATTGCACAAATGTAAAAAATAATAATAATAATTAACATGGAAACATACCTTAAATTGCACAAATGATGTATTGAATGAAAGACTTGAACACCAAGAATTGACCAAAAAATTCTTCTCCCAGGCTTGTTTGAGAGAGATCAACAAGAATGGATGAGTTTGATATGAAAAACTAGTGATTTTAGGGCTATTTATAGAATTTGCAATGCTCTACCAAGGTAAAAAAACCCCTTAAAATGAATTTTAATACTGGATTTGATTGGATCAAATCGACTATTAGATTCGATCTAGCCTTTAGAAATCATTTACGCATCATATCGTCAACATTCAAAATCCAATCATATTCACAAATCATCGCTTGAACCAATGAATTAATGCATTGAATCCTAACCGTTAGATCAACACGAATTCAATTTTGACCGTCAAATCTACAGGTTGCCATTGGAGGTTTTGAAAAACCCAGACGAAATCTCAACCTTCCACATGTCCTCATGATCTTAGTCGTTGGATCATCACCGATATATCAACGATATAAAGTCAATTTTTACCAATATGTCGTCGATAATTACCGATATATCGGTAAAAATGCTAAAAAAATCAACAGCGACACGCGTGTTGTTCTATGCGCTGGTTCTCGTCGAAATTATCGATAATATTTCGCTTCCCTATCGATATATCGGCAATTTTGTCTGATTTTTTTTCGATTTCTCCTCCAACCAACTATCGTGGACCGATATCGTGTGAATGGTCCGACACCCGAAATTTCAACGATATATCACGACATTTCAAACACTGACCACCACATAGAAGCTCACAATGAGTTAGGATTAGTAGTCTAACCATATAAATATTGTTAACAATATTTCAAGATTTTATTTCTAATCCTTGAATATTAAAACCTTCCATTGTGAACAATTATCATGCTTGATCTACCTCATAAAGTGCATATGCTCAATTTCACTAAGGAATTATTGTAGCCACAAATTTCACTATTAAAAGTTCTAAGGATCACCCAAAGAAACACACAATTTCAAACCCATGAGGTATCATGGTATCTATCTTATTTGTCACTCGTTTTGGTCAATATTGTCTTAATTCATTAGGTATATGATAGGCACGAAACGTGTATATAAAAATATGAAATGACTAAGCGCACAAGTGTACGCATCGTGTTCAAGTAATAAAGTGAAAGTAACAGTATCATCCCACAAGAATTGACTATTAATTACCGATTATAATCTAGCTTATACTCTATTTGGATGATGAAAAATCTATAAAAGACACAATATTACACTAACTAGCATGCAAGAATCCTAATTCAACAAAGACTCAAGACTAAAAAATTTAGGAAAGATTTCACCAACACAATCCTATATGAACCTCATAAGGTGATTAATCAATATTCATTTCATTATGTTGATGACGATTTCACTAATGCAATTGTGAATCTCTTTTGATAACTCACAACCTACCCCTAGGATTTAAGTATTTTACATCTCTACTCAACTCCAAAACCTTAGGAATGCTATAAACTCAAGAAATCCTAATACCACACCTAATTTAATTTATATCTATATCTTATGATAACTAGATGATATTTCATCAATGGTCTAATTCAATCCTCACTTTTCAAATCTCGAATCGAACCACAAATCATGTTTGATAACTCCTAGGATGTTTCCACCCTATGAAACTCCTAAATTTGTCCTTTTCGCAAAAGCATGAGTTAGGGCACTTATATATGCAATTTTGGGCTCAAAATTAGGCTAAAATGCACCTAAGACCGACCCCCGACGCCATGACGTGGTGTCCTCATCATGACATCACTTTAGCCACTGGAAGAATTCTCTGTGATGTCGCAACATCAATCCCAAACGTCGCGATGTCACTCCCGCACGTCGTGATGTCACAGCTCCTCTTAGTTTTCCTCTCCACTTCCCGAGATCATAACTTTGTCGTCTGAACTCCAAATTGAGCAATCTTAGTCTCATTGGAAATCTTAGAGGGTGAAAAATATGGATTTGGCAATATAGAACACTTTAGAATTGATGGTAGAGACTGAATGACAAAGTGTGCCAACTGGTCATATTTTTTAGCACTCTTTTCTTCTTACTTCTTCTAAAAGTCATAGCTTGATCATTTGAAGACCAAATTGAGTGAATGAGGGCTCTTCGGAAAGCTTGAGAATTATATTATCCATAAACACAACTACTGGAGCCATGGGAGGTCATATACAGCTAAAAAGATCGAAATACAATAGCTTTTGTTGCATGTACAATTTGCTTATTTTTGGACTTTTTCTCTTCATATTGCCTCCATGCCTTTAATTTTGTTTTAATTACAAATATGAATGAAAATTGTGTTAAAACACTTATTAATACTAATCAAAATATGGGGATAAGATGATTATAAAATATACTCATTAGTATATATGACTAATATAGACTCTCACTCATAGGTCAAGGTCAACGAAACCCTCAACATGCAGTAAATAGAGTTTTGTCCCAAAATAATACATTTTATTATAAAGAAATACAAATCTAATACGATTTTGAAAATAATGCTAAACTAATACTTAAAACTATAGTCGATGACCTACGGTTTTAACTTAACAACGTCGTAGTCACCCAAAGGAACACACAATTTCAAATTCATGAGGCATGATGCATGCATGGTACCTACCTTATTTGTCACTTGTATTAGTCAATAGTGCCTCAATTTATTATGTATATAGACTAATTTAGACTCTCACTCATAGGTCAAGGTCAACGAAGTCCTGGACAATAAATAAATTTTCTTTTATGATTGAGAGCTCATGTAACATAGTAGCTTGGTGAATCATGATTACTCATTAATAATCAATATCAGGATTCATCAAATGTCATATATATTAGCATATTCCCTATGGAAAAACCTATTCCAATGGTAAAGACAGACCATTACTTTAATTACGAGGTACTATAATTTTACAATCTTAAAAGATTGTCTAATTCTGACTATAAATAATGTTTCATTTTGCAAGGAACTTATGACTTATGCAAATCTTAAATGCATCAAAAGTCATACAACCTTTTATAAATGTATGCCACAAAAGCAGATTTGTGGTTGAACCACAAAAGCAAATACAAAACCAAGAAAATAATACTTATGACCATAAGCCTTTATGATTTATGAATTTAGCATCTTGCAAGGTTTTTACTTCTGTAGTATTTAAAACTAATACTGTTTATACAAATTTTTTTATTGTAAAATTAAAAATGATTTTTTTTTTCTCATTATTCTTTCAGTAATCAAACATTGTGGCCTAAAAAATGGAAACATATGAAAATATCGAATTATTTGATGAAGTTGGTGTTGTGCGTGAAAATAAAAAATATAAATAAATAAATTTAAAACATATTTATGCTCAGTATTTAATTTATACATAATTCTTTTAAGTCGTTTTTATTTATATATCTATATAATTATTAAATTATTTAAAAACTATAAACTGTTCAATAAATTTTAATTTTCTTTAATTGTTTCTTTTTTGTGAAACTAAATATTAGAAAAATATTTTCTTTAACTTTTTTTTAATATGTTTAGAAGAAACAGTAAATAATTACAAATATCTTGGAATTATACTATGGAATTCATAACTAATTTGATACATAAAAATTAAAATTTATTACTTTACTACATATCATGTGACACCCCAAAACCCGGGAGTCCCGTTGACCACCGTCAACCTGTGGAAACCTGTGTGTCTCATATCATGAGACCCATACTTGAGTAAAATGACCCAATAAGGCCCATCATCTATACTCGTCCATACGATTACAAGACCATACATTTCTATAGATCCAAGTGTTATTACATCACTCTTAATACAAAACATATATTAAAACTAGTCTGCTCTAATAGAGCACAAAACAAGAATCAAGCACAAATTCGTCTCGCTTCATAATCCCGCTTCTAAGGAGCCGCCTACCCGCACTGGTCTACCTAAAAGTGGAAGTCCCATAATCTATGAAAGCAACACCCGCAGAGATAACCACAAAGGCTATTCCCACCTGTGCACATGCAAATGATCATTTCACACCAAAACCAACAACCAACTGCGGCATACATGTTGTCCTATCATGGAAAAAATCTACATGCATGTATGAGACCGACACTCTACATTCCCCTGGGCACGGTCAACCTCCACCCACCACCACCCAATGCAAGTGCCAATGGGAAATCAATGGTGCCACCACAACTCCCATCTCACAACCCGTAGTCTATGTGATATTTATTTAATCGTTTCGTGTCTTTTTAGGCAACAGAACTTTTCGGGGTCTCACCGCGAGTCTCTTACACTCTCCGACATTTTTTGAGCTTTCACCGGTGGATACGCTGTTTAACCAGGTTTTCAGGCTTTGCACCTAAGGGGGGGTATCTATCCTCTACTTTCTACGCCCGACACATTTCATTTTTCATTTTCGTTTAACACTGTGGAACTCAATTGGACTTCATCTCATTCCCAATCCCACACGATTCAACACCAAACGCATTGCCAAATCAGTACCATGTACACACTCTCATGTAATGTAGTGTTACCGCACACCAATGCAATGCAATTTGTGCCAATACCTCAAAAACCCATGACCAACAATGAAGACCTCATGGACATTCTTCTACACCGTACACTATGTGTCTCAAGCAGGAACACTCATGTCTAATGCACACAACATTTCATATATTTAACATACATGCAGTCATGTTAATATTCCACACATTCAAATAAGTACATCACATAAGCATGCACTACATCTTTTCTATCATTTAGTTCATTCATGTCAACACGTCATTCAAGCATGCATTAACATAATTCCAACCATTACTTAGGCAAGTAATGCTAGAATTCATATTCCCAGGCTGAGACATAGTGTGTCAATCATACAGCCCAATGCATATAACTATTTCCATCTTCATCACACATATGCCACATAATTTCACATATTCAAGATGTCATCAATCTCTATGGCAATAACACACACAGCCATTCCCGCCATAAATCCGCCATGCTTGACCTAAGAAATAACTGACTTAGTCAAGAAAGTCCATAAATACCACACAAACATCCAACACGCAATTCCTTTCGCCGTGCTATACAAATTCCAAGCATTTTTAAGTATAAACCTAAGTTCAAAACAAAAAGTTCCTAAACCGTGAATCTGACTATTCCTCAACTGTCCGTGACTCCAGCCCAATGTTCAGCCTTACATTTTGGCTGAGAACTTTATTTTATTAAATTCTAGACTAACGAAGCCTGCGGAGTCTAAGAACGCGCGAATTGTAGTTCTACCAGTAGGTTATGGTCGCCCAAAGTTGACGTACGATTCACAAGGGTGCTGAATTGGGCACACCTGTCACATTCTCGCCGTGGATTTTGCCATCCTGTAACACATTGTTCTGGCCTCGTAGTCTCGAACCCTCAGAAAACCCGGTTCGACCATCACACAATCACAAACAAACCACACCAACATACAATTCGGCCTAAAAACTAACAAACCCAGCCATTACACTAAAACCTAGGCATAAAATAACCAAAATAGAGGAAACCTACCTCTCAGAGCGCCAGCCTCGGCCTCCCGTCCGGTCCGTTTCACCGGCGTGACACCTCCTTTCCTCTTCTTTCCCTTTCCCCTCTTCCTCTTCTCTTTTTTTTTTTTTTTTTTTTTTTTTCCTCTCTTCCTTCTTTCCTCTTTCTTTTCTTTCCTCCCTTTCTCCTTTTCCTTCCTCTCCCTTCTCTTTCTCCTTTCCTCCCTCTTCCCTTCCTCCTCCTTCCTCCCCTTGCCGCCCCATGGGATTCACCCTGAGACCCCATGTGAAGGCCCCATATAGTGTCCAAAGGTGCGGTATACTGGACATGGCATGCCATGTGTCACATGTGGCCTCCGAATTCTCATACCATTGGATCATCTGGGCATCTACCGCCATCGCAACCCGCAAACAAAAAAGAAGACAAATCCGTGTGTTCGCGCCCTACGGCGGGTGTTCCGTCGCCCTCCGACGGCAAAGTTAGCCTTTTCGAAGACTTGTGAGTTCAGCACAATGCCCCGATCAAGAATCTCGCATCTTTTCGTTCGACTTCAGCTTCTTTGCAGGAGAAAGAGGATCCGCCTTTTTGGATAAGGGGATGATTTCTTCCCGTAATGTTAGGGGAAGATGACTCTATTTGGGAAGCGGTGACTTATTCCTCTTCCCCACGCTACTATCTTCCGACATAATCGCTATCGAGAGAACCTTCCTATTTCATTCAGCTACTTGTGGCCGCCTTTAAGGAGTGAACTCACGCCAGAAGTGGGAGAAACCGCTTGGCAACTTCGCTCGAGAGCTGTCGACGGGGAAAATAAGCGCAGCTAAACAACGCTCGGGCATGGATACCCGAGCGTCCGGCGAGACCGGCCGGCATTCCTAGGCCAACTGCGTTTCGCTTTTCCCTCGAGGCTTGCCCGCCTACGCTGGTGCCGGGCTCGGGGCCCAAGGTACCCACAATGCCCCCTTTTTTCTGCCGGGGAGGAAGACCATCCCTGGTCGGAAAAAAAGAATAAGGTTGACTGTCATATCATGGGGAAAAGTTTACCATTAATGCTGCTTAATTTGAATCAGAATTTTATAACTTTTTTCAGAACCCGCATTAGATGTTACTGATCATCCGGATCGATCCCAGATATAGGAGCAAATTTATAAAATAATGAGATGACGAGGTTCAAGTATCCTTCGATTATCCATGTTCATCCCAAGAAGAAGGACAACAGATCAACATGGACACTGGGGCCGGAGGTTACTGGATTTAGGACTGCGATCGATTGGGATGAGGTGCCCCCGCATGGGATGGTCGAGACTCCGCATGGCTCGAGTTTTAGCCCAAATGTCTCTGGAGGTGTTTAGGGTGGTTCTAAAACTTGAACGGGCAGACTCTCAGATCCGAGGGTACCCCGTTGAACTCGGGGCAGGGTCGCCGCTAATCTGACCAAATTTCATCCTCTCTCTTTCCTCCTTCTTAGCCTCCGTGGCGCACGGGCTTCTCTCGCTCGCTCAAATTTCCATCACCACCTTCTTCTTCTTCTTTTTCGCCTCTTCGCAGCCTTCCGCCTCGATCCGACGGCGCTTCGCTTCACATAGATGTCCCGTAGCTTGAATGTATCGTAAAACATTCCTTGGCAACAAGCATTGCTTATGTAACGCCGAACACCTTTTTCACGTTAAATTAATAAAATCAGAAGTTTTTTATCATTTTTGCGCCACGTACCGTGTGGATATTCTATAATTCTATTCCACTACGCTATTCGTTATTAAAAATCAAGTTAACGCCTATTTATCCGCCGAGATGAAGGCCTAGCTTCACCTGATCATAGTCCATACAAAGGCTTAGAGGCAAACTGTCAAGGCTGGCTAGGGAGTGTCGGCAGACGACGGCTGTCGCAATAAATGCTACCATACCTTAAAGCATGGCGATAGCATCATTGTCGTGAATTTTTCTTTTCGTGTCATTTGGTCTGCCATCTCTTCCCCGAAGAATCAAACCACTGCGTACAAAAAAGCCCGCCACTTTACGTCTATTCCAGAGTCATCGCAGGTGATACCATTTCATCCTACGTAAACTAACATCGATCCTCGATGACAGGTCGGGTTCTCGTCAAGGACCGGCTTCGCCCGTCTAAGGCCTGGAAGGGAGGAGGTGGACTAGCTATTCTGCCCGCGGCCCCATCTGGCCCAGGGCGGCCTTTGCTCGATTATTAGGTGCGTACGAGTCTAATATTTGTTTTTTTTTTCTTTCCTTTGATCTCGCGAGGAATGTGGCGAGGGGTTGTGAAGAAACTTCCACAAGTGGTCGCCCTCTCTAGCTGGCGCACCCGCGACGCCTCTAGCAGATCATCTCATCTCCGACGATGGAGGAATTAATGAGGTATTACAGGTGCCCGACAACATTAACTTCCTAAGCAGCCGGATAGCCCAATGAGTCTACCTTGAGTGAGAACACAATAGTGTATTTTTTTACCCGGGAGCATCTCGCAGCGGCCACGCTTCCCATACCCATAGTCAAGCAAAGTACATTTTACCCAGGCCCCGCTTCTATCCACCAACGCGGATCCGATTCCACTGGGCAGCTATGCTGGCCAACCGCCACTATACCCGCCGATCTCACGTCAGCGGAGCTTTTTATTATTTACTTCCCGAACGTAGGTTAGGCGTGCCTGATGTCCATATGTCGACTGGTTCTAATGACTACAAATTGTGAATGGGCCCCGACTTGCCTAAGACCTGAGGCGAAGCGGGCATTAAGGCGAGGTCCTTCGGGATGATCCCTGCCCCCGCTTCAAATTAAAGCAGGAGCAACCAAGCAAATCGGGTTCATGCGCCTAAATCCAAGCTTCAACCGCCTGACTGTGGATAACCCATAACTACCTTCCCGCCAAAGCCTCCCAGAGGTGGAGATATCGCCCTGGCGAGGAGGCAAGATATCCACGCCACAACTTTCATCGCACATCCGGGCCGACGGCTAGATAATTTGTACCGGCGACATATATCGTGCTCAGAATACCGGCATGGGTCTTCGTGAAGATTATTCAGTGACCCTCCCTGCTTCTTACCCCTCGGTTGAGATTTTTCTCAGATCACTGATGATCGATATATGTAAAACCCGGAAAATCTAATTTTTTCAAAAGAAACGGTAATTTCGCTTGAAACCCGAAAATTTTCTAAACTGATGACAAACGACTTCACCGTTGAAATCGCCCTTCAATAAATCTAGCTATCATGCCAAATTCTCACGAATTCAAGATCTGCAAAATTTCATATGTTTTTCGGCGCTACAGTAGATCTGACGCCACACTAAGACTCGAGAGAGTGACACATGGCAAGAGGTATGTGGTGCACTTGAATGTGTGGCTCATAATTAGTCACATAATTGATGATGCAATAAAAAGAAATAAATAAATTAAGAAAAAGGACAAATAAAATAATAATAATAATAATAATAATAATAATAAATAATATAAAAAAATTAAAAGCATAAAAGTCAAAACAAATGACAAAACTGGGAGTATGAGAATAGCATGGAGGAGAGATTTTTATTTTTTTATTTTATTTCTTCGCTTTTCTCAGACCACTTAAAATGGATGGCAGGTTTTCACGGATCATGCAGTTGACCCACGCCGACGAGAACTAATGCTATGGACACTTTCAAAAATTTTGAAGCCACAAACTCCAATGAGGTAGGAATTTTCCTACTTGTGTTATTTCTAGCCTAAAGGCCATTTAATGGTCAGATTGGCTTAGAGGTCGAACGCCAGTAAATTAGTCTCAAATTTTTTTGACTCAGTATGGTTAAATTTTGAAATTTTTTGGGGGATTGTTTTTCTAACAGCTTAATTTCTGGATCAAGTTGAATAAATGGGCCGAATTTAAAGACTCGATTGATGGGCCATGATGTAATTTTCGATTATTTTCGGGCAAAGCCTTAATCGTGTTGAGGGTTTGGTTTGATCCCTGACTGATGTCTCGCTGGTGGTGTGTTTTGTATCACAATACCTGGGTGATGAACCGTGAAGGGACCAAGAGGTGCCCTGTTTTATATGGGTCCGAGATTTGGGTCATTTTGTGTTATTGCTGGAAAGTGAATAATATGATTGAGTGGTTCGTGTGTCATTGTGTGACAAATAAATGACACATAGTTGTATATGATTGAGGTCATTACATGGCTCGCCGAGGCTATCGGACAATCAGCCACTAATGTTCGATCGATGTATGTCATTACCCTCGTGGTAGTGACTCGTGATGTCCAGCGGTATGCTTCAATTAAGATGTTTGATTTGGAATTAGATAAACCTTAATATGAATGCGCGCGTCCAAATGATGCATGGATAACATGTATGAGTATGTATGCAATATATAGTTCTCTATTATATATGTAATATGGTATGAATAGGCAATGGCATAATTGCATTATACATGCACGAAAAACATCGATAACATCACGGGCGTGAGTGCATAGTCGAGATCGACACCGCCTAGTGTCTGAAGCGGTGTGTCGTGAGTGGCACGCTTCGTGGGATCGAACACCGTATGGCGTTGATTAGCGGCTCGACACAGGACAATCGCTCAAAATGAGTCGCACGGGTTAAGGAAAAGGAAATGGCCTATCGTGATTTATATGACTGGTATGTCTTGTGTTGTCAGGAGGAGTATGAGGTAGTTTCGAGAGAATTGTTTCGGAGGGTTGACCAACAATATTATTTATCGGAATGTGTCCACTACAGCATCGGAGGGTTGTCCATATAATATCAATCGTCGAAGTCTGCCCAATTGATATACATCGGAGGGTTGTCCATATAATATCAATCGTCGGAGTCTGCCCAATTGATATACATCGGAGGGTTGTCCATATAATATCAATCGTCGGAGTCTGCCCAATTGATATACATCGGAGGGTTGTCCACAAAATAGATTATTGGAGTCTGTCCACTATTTATATCGGAGGGTTGTCCACAGTTAAAAACAAATACCTTTGTTTGGAAATGGTTTTCATTCATGGCAGAATGCATGTTTGAGGGAGTCAATGAGAACTCGGTATGTACGGGTGTGTAAGAGAGACCCAAGATATCATAAGCCTATATGGTGTAAGAGACCGCAGATTCATCCGGAAAGATATTGGTCTAAAGAAGACACACCTGGCCATGTTTTTATCACATAGACTTCGGTCAGGTGGATAGAGCTCCGATTGACTTGATTCTACACCCATCGACATCAGATTTGGGTAATGGAGCCTGGTGAGGGCCTGATACTGGGTCATCGTACATGAGCACATTGTTACAATTGGTATATAGTGTGAGATGAGTCAAAGGAGTGACTGACATATATTACTCAATGGCATATTGAGCGATGGAGCTACGAGAGCTCTACACACGGGCACGCAGGAGCCGAATCCATCCATGGCATGTGTGAAGATTTAGGTAGACATGTGTATACGACCGGGATGTTTGTTCGATTATGCGACTATCAGATGCACTTAGGCAGGGGAGTAGCCCTTATAGGAGATTATCACCATCGGGGGTTTGCCAACCTTGTGAGTGGACTCCCCCTTCAGTACAGTGTCAAAAGTGCTTACCACCCGCATTCTCGGACTCACACATATGAAGGTGCCGGATCGTGGCTTTAATATATATTTTGTAAATATATATTGGTTGTATTTATTTGTATAAGGATGTAATTTAAACTCTTATGGACTATGGTTCACAAATATGTGCTTATGTTTGGAAAGTATGATAAATGGGCCTCATGGCGTACTTTACTCGCAGACGGACTCAGCACACATCAACTATTTCTTCCTGACAAGCCAGATTCGGGCAGAGCTCCCGTACAAAAGAGATTCCGCTCGATTTTCGTGAGTGGTGCCTGCCACCCCAGATCCACGAGTATTCCAAATGGGTTGATCTGCTGTCAACGAACACCTTGGCTGGGGGCGTCACAAAGATGGTATCGTAGCATAGGCATACAACCACCCAGTGGCTTGAGGGACACGGGCTTAAAGCTATTATCATAAGTGAACGGATACCAAACATCATAGCTTGGTATCGGAGTTAGAAAAGTACGAATACCCAGGAGTCTACATGGATCAAGCGACCACCGCATGTACGGTGTGTTTCGTGGTCAGGTTCTGATATGTGTTCCATGTTTCAGATCGCAGGTTATATATTGCGTGGAAAACTTATGCTACCTGTGATGATGTATATAAGGGAAATGTGGACGCGTGGTTATTAAGGCTGGAAAATTATATGCATGGCATAATGTATAGAAGAAGGAATATATAGAACTATAACTCAGGGTTCTAAATGAAAATGAACCCGCAAAGTATTGAATTTTATTGAAATAAATAAAAGGAGTAGTTGCAAGTAAAGACTAATTAGCGATGAAAGTGGGTCCGCTCATGGTTGTTAAATCTATTAGTAATCGTATGTGCATTACTAGTTAGGACCGAAATGAGATTAAATAAAGTTTGTTGCCATTTGACATATGTGTGTATGGCAAGTCGAGGCGAGGACATAGAGGTCGCCCACGAGCTAGCTAAGCAATACCACTATTTGACCAACAGCTCACGAGGCTTTCGTCGGGATTGCAATGGTTACACAGATAGGCTAGTACTGTAGTCGTGGAGTACTGGTAACTCCACAGACATTTAAGTCACATTATCCTCCGACAAGCATAGGGAAGTGGATCCGACGGCGGCATACCATTGGTTCCGTCAGAGTTTGCATACTGGAGGCATGATACCTCCGATGCAAATTAAGATCGCTAGCTACGCCCAGCCTAGAGGGTGAGTCCCAAGTGTGGTGGGATCTAGGTTAAGACTCCTGTGTGATTTAGAGTACAATCAAGTGAGTTCCACGGGCTTTATGAGCAAGTATTTTTCCGACCATCGCTGCACATGTCAAGGCCCAAGAGTTCCTGTGAAATGGTGCAAGGAACCATGACGCGGATGGAGTACATGGCCGCATTCAATCGAGTTGGCACGTTGGTGATGACTATGTGGCCAACGTATACGGCTGCCAAGGTCAGAGATTTGAGAATGGACCGGGGTTGTCCATTCTGGGCAAGATCAGGCCTTCGCCGAGATATTACGGACTCCATGGCCTAAATGTACTTCGCCAGAGAGAGACGGAGGACGATAGTGGCATTCGAGATGTGAGTGCCAGCTGGAAAGAGGAAGGAGGATCACTTTCTTCAGTTCCGCTGAAAAAGAGACAGAGGACTTCTGGTCTCCACAAGTGCCCTAGTAATGTGGCCACCCGAGGCCGATGACATGCTTCTACTGCCATCACCCGGACACATGGGGCTGATTGCCCACTCGGGGTATGGATCCCAGAGCCTGAGTCCGCGCAGCCCCGGGGCGATCGTGGACAAAGGTGACATGCTTATCTCCACACCCCAAGATGGGCTTCAGCTGAATCGCTTTAGTCGTAGAGTGCTATACAAGAACCTTCAAAGACGTACAGTCAGGGCCTGATTATGGATCGAGGTCGTGACGTGGCTCACAGACTCAGACTTTGGGACCTGTGGGGTGTCTACGCTCAGATTCACAAGTCGAGCCTCAGATCAGCCTGCTATGCGTAAGGCATTTTCATACCTGCATTTGTTATCTGATGCATCATGTTCATTATCAGACTAGTATTGGCTGGAGTCAGGCCTCTAGAAAGCCATTATCAGAGGGGAAACCCTCCACAGATCTAGGGCGAGAGTCATCGATATGCTGACTGCGGAGTCGAGATATCGTGTGGATTCTAATATGCGGACCTTTCGAGTGGTCGACACATCTGCCTTTGATGTCACCCATGACGAGTCAGACAACTCCGCTAGGTCATTAATGACTGCGGACCTCGAGGCAGTGTTATCATACCCACGACCCGAGTTGTGTAGGTTGCATATGCATGTGAGTGATGCTGAGAGTGTGTGTGGAATCTCCTGGGCACGAATTGCTATTGGGGAAGAATGAAACCCAGAAAAATTCAATTTTCCTCGAAAAGTGGTAAAATCCGCACTCTCGGGCTTGAAAACTGAAAATTTTCTTATCTCACGACTAAACCCGATTTCACCGCTGAAATCGCCTCGAAATCTAAATATCACGCCGAATCTCGAGACTCCGGGCCTAATTTTACGCTTTTCGAGGCGTATGCCTGATGCCACATGGCATCTCAAGAGAGTGACACATAAGAGCTACGTATGCACTTGAATGTGTGGCTCATAATTAGTCACATAATTGATGATGCAATAAAAGAAATAAAGGAATTAAGAAAAAGGAAAAATATAATAATAATAATAATAATAATAAATAAAGATGTTCAAAACAATGATAAACGGGAGGGCGGAGAATAAATATGGAGAGATTTTATTTTTTTTATTTTTCTTCTTCATTTTCTCAGATCTCCAAAATGGGACCATTGTGTTTTCGTCTGGATCATGCGCAAAGTTGGATCTACGCGACGAGAGCTACGCTGATACTTCAAAATCTGAGTTTCATCAAACCTCCACGAGGTAGTGAATTTTCCTACTTGTGTTATTTCTAGCCTAAAGGTCATTTAATGTCAGGATTGGCTTAGAGGCCTTGAAAGGTCAGGAATTTTAGTTCTCAAATTTTGGATTGAGTATAGGAATTTTTAGAAATTTTCTTGATTATTTTCTGACAATCGGCTTAATTTCTTGGACTGCTGAATGGGGCTCGGCCGACTAGACTGTTGGACAACTATGATGTAATTTTCGGATTATTTTCGGCAATTCCTGACCAGGTCGAGGTTTGGTTTTGATCCTGGACTGGCACTTTCGCTCAGCGCGGTTAGATCACAATATTCGATGAACCGCGGAAGGGACCAAGAGGTGCCCCGCTTTATACGGGTCCGAGACGGGGTCATTTCAGGTGTTATCATGGAGCTGACACATGACGTTTCGTCGCGTCATCAGGTGACAAATAAATGACACATATTGTATTATGATGGAGGCCATTACATGGCTCTGGAGGCTAGTCGTGGACAAACTGTGTCACTACTAGTGCCTGTGGATTGGATGTGTGTCATTACCCGGTGGTAGTGACTTCAGGATGTCCATATGCTTGAATTAGTATGTTTGATTTGGAATTTGTAAGGAACCTTAATATGAATGTCCAAATGATGCATGGATAAATATGCATGAGTATGTATGCACATATAGTTCTCATTATATATATGTAGCATGGTATGAATAGGCAATGGCATAATTAAAATATACATGTACCGAAAATATCGCATAAATACGGGTGTGAGTGCATAGTTGAGATCGACATCAGGTTGTGTGTTCGAGCGGTGTGTCATGGAGTACATCTGGCCAAGGATCAACACCGCGTATGGCGCTGATTAGTGGGCTCGATTAATAAGACAACGTCCAAATGGAGCCTTCTTATCGTTAAGGAAAAGGAGTGGCTCATTGCATTTCATATGCACTAGCACCTCGTAGCAATAAGAGAGTGCATGAGGTGGGCTTTCGATAGAATTGTTTCTTGAGAGGTCAATTCAACAATATTATTTATCTGAGTGTGTCCACTACAAAGATCTGAGTGGTCATTCCATATAATATCAATCGTCAAGTCCGCTTCAATTGATATACACTGAGGGTTGTCCATATATAATGTCAATCGCCTGAGTCCGCCAATTGATATACATCTGATGGTCAAGGTCTATATAATATCAACTGCTGAGTCCTATTCAATTGATATACACGAAGGGTTGTCCACAAAATAGATTATCTGAGTCCATTCACCATTTATAATTCCGAGGGTTGTCCACGATTAAAACAAATACCTTTTGCTTGGAAATGGTTTTCATTTATGGCAAAATGCATGCCTGGGTGGAGTCAATGAGAACTCGAGGCGACGTGGGTAAGAGACCATGATATCATAGTTCTCAGATGGGTGTAAGACACCCGCGCAGATCATCCGAAAAGTTATGTTGCCCAAGGAAGACACACTGGCCATGCTTGATCACATGTAATTTCTAAGCCGTGTGATGTGAGCCTGGATTGACTTGGATTTGCCGTCATCGACACTCTCAGATTGGGTACTGGTTTCTGAGGGCCCGGGAGCACTGGGTCATCGGTAATATCGCGACGCTTGCCACGCTGTGTGTATGTGAGACGAGCCTGAGTGACTCCTGGATGTATTAATTAACGGCATATCAGGTGATGGAGCCATGAGAGCTCCCAGACACGGGCATGGTGAGTCGAGTCTCATTCACGGTACGTAGACATTTCAGTAGACATGTGTAGTCAGACCGGGAGGTTTGGTTTGATTACGCGACCATCGTATGCACTAAGGTGTGAGTGTTTCTGCAGAGATTATCACTACAGCTTTTCACCTCCCGTCAGTGGGACCCCCTTCAAAGTTCGTGTCAAAGGGAATAACCCGCATTCTAGACTCAAGACATATGAAGAAAGCCAAATTGTGGGCTTTAATATATACTTGTAAATATATACGTGGTTGTATTTATTTGTATAAGAGCGATGTAATTTAAACTCTTATGGACTATGGTTTTATAAATTTCTCATGTGCTTATATGTTTCCAGTATCGATAAATGGGCCCTTACGTGGCCATTTTTTCTCTCGCATGTGAACCCCAGGTGGCCATATTGAACTATTCGGGGACGTTTCAGATTCTGGGCAGAGTCTCCGCACAAAGGAGACTCCGCCCGATTGAGTCAAGCCTGTTGATCTCTACATCCACGAGCATTCAAGGGCTGGACGGTCACAACCACACCTTGGGCTGGCTTCACAATATAGTCCGAATCGCAACTTTGTTCGCCGACCGAGCCGGTAAGATAAAGTGCTCGCCGGTGGTTTTAGCGCTATTACTTATTTTCCTAGTTTCGAATGGGCTCTTCAGTCATACTCGGCTGTCGCAAATAATGGCGCCGCAGCATCACGAGCCTGAGCTTCGACTAAGGACGCCTGAGCTTGGCCAGGATTATTCGCTCAGCGAGTATGGCGTAACGGAGACGCAGAGTGCCTCACTAAAGAAAGCCGAGTCAGGGCGCTTGACTCCTCGAGCCGGGAGGCTAAAGAATCTCGCCGAGAGAGCGCCTGTGCCGAGGCTAAGAAAGATGCTACTTCATGAAGCTTACGCCAAGCTGGGCGAACGAGGGGGCCGTTAATACCCGAAAGGCTGTATGGCCTGAGCTTGCTCGTTCAGCCGCGGCTCGCGCTGCGTAAGAGGCATCGCCTGAGGGTGGAGTTCGAACATGGAGCCGTCAGAAGCATCGTCAGCAGCAGGGAGGCTTCAGAAGAAAGCGTATAAAGAGAACCCGCCATTCGCGTATGAAAACTCGGCCTTGGTCATAGAGCTCTGGTCGGTAAAGATGACTTTACCACCTTCCCGGAGAAGGTCACGCCACAAAGAGGATAATGGAGGCCGACCTGACCTGCTTACGACACGCCTTTAATTACGGCTATGGTCACTGTGGCTTTCACGCACAACATATGTGGAGAGTTCAAACCTGACCTGAATGTCGAATCCTTCCGGGCCCGCTTACTGCGTAGTTCTTCGCATCCCACGCTCTCAAGCTCGCTGGGCCGGTGCTCCTGCTTTGGATCCCATTGGTTGCTAGCCAAGGGAGTGTTCGAGAATATCCTGATCGCAGCCAGAGGAGGCGCTTCTTCCAACTGGATCTCCTACCGAGTAAGGCACAGTTTTTTTTTTTTTTGTTTTTTTTTTGCCAGCTGACTTGTTTATTTAGTGGTTGTACCAAACAATTACCCTTCTTTTTACTTCTCATATTTTCGATAATTTTATGTCTGCACTCGCACCATCCGATTTCACTAATTGGCTCCACGTCTCTTTGAAAGTATATATGCGACCGGGCAGAACAAGATCTACATATACCAGACTTCAGGACTAATTCACCGGATGTCTGGCCCGGCAGGTCGCTGAACTACGCCACCGGGACTTTGGAATCGACCGGGGCCAGACGCTTATCTATGCCGCCTGCAAGTGTGTCGCAAGAACTGCACAACTTAACTAGAATCATTGACTAACTAGATGTTTATCTATGGCCATTGTAGGTGTTTGAACCGCCACCCGACTTTAGAATCAATTACCTGGGACGCTTATCTACGCTGGTCGCGTGTCGTTGAACCGCGCCACTGAACTTGGGAATCAATTCGCCACCTATAAGTTTGTTCATAGTGTCATTAGGCAGGCCAATGAACCGCGCCACCCGGGATTTTCTCTGAATCACCAATAGATGTTTTATTCATACGGCCGAGCAGACGAATCGCGCCACCTCGGATTTTAGACCGACCAAACAGATGTTTATCTTATTCTCGGCCGGGCAAGTCGTTGAACCGCGCCACCCGATTCTTCGACCGAACAAATTAGACGCTCTATAGTCGGGCCGCAGCCGCTGAACCGCATCAACGTACTTCTTGAACTGGACTAGCCAGATAAGCGATGAGGCCGGGTCTGGGCGTGTCGCTGAACTCGCGCCACCGGATTTAATTAAACTAGATTTGATCGAGGCTTCACGGTAGTCGCTGAACCGCGCCACCGACTTTGGAATCAATTCACCAGATGTTTATCTATGTCGCCGCAGTTAGCGAACTGTCACCCTAACTCAATCGAATTAGCCTGGGGATGTTTATCTATGCTAAGCCCGGGAGGGTCGTTGAACCGCGCCAATTCGGGACTTTTTTGTGCTAGAATTGACCGCCTAGAGGTTTATTTATACCGGATCGGGCAGCCGTTGAACCCACCACCCGACTTAGGAATGGATCCCCACGTTAAGTATAGACATAAGATGCCAGAGATAACAAAGACATTCTTTTATTGATAATACCTTTCAAATGATGGCATTCCACATTCTGTGTACAGGAGTCTCATCCGCTATTAGAGCGCAGTACCTTGATTCCCCAGCCACGCGACTACATTATTTTTCTCCCGCCAGTTGAATTTCCCCGCCGCAGGTCCGCTGTGATTCTCAAAAACCTTCCTCAAGACTAGATCGCCCAGTTGGAACACCCAAGGTTTCACTCGTTTGTTATAAGAGTTTGCCAAACGGCGATGATAGAATGTTATTCGGATTGCTGCCGCTTCCCGCAGCTTGTCACTTGCGTCTAACTCTCTAACCACTAATTCCGCATTTCCTAACTCGGGTGTATCTGTTCGGATGGTAGGCAGACCAATCTCGATTGGAATAATGGCTTCCATCCCGTAAGTAAGAGCAAAAGGAGAGATGCCAATCGGCTTCCGTGTCAGGGTCCCAGAGTCTGTGAGCAATTCCTGCAGCTCCCTCCCACCCATTTCCTTTAGCGCACCCAACCGCAGGCAAAGAAGGTGGTTTTGCCGAGGCTTCAACACACCTGTGATACCGAGGGGTGGGAGGCGTTTTTATTTTCAACTCCCGCGTAAGTCCCGATAGATAGACCCATATCAACCGCGGCCCATTATCTGACACATCGATTCTGGATGCCGAATCTACTATATTTTTCCATATGAACCGAAAATATCTTTATCTTTGATACTTTAGCGCATCGCCTCATCCATTTATCAAATAATCAAGGCAACCAATAATAGTTTTTTCTCTGAGCTAGCGCAGTGAGGGAAGCTTTTAATCGGACGATGTCACCCCGATCAGGCAAAATGGCCACTTCGCCAAGATGGAGACTAAGTCTCGCACGGGTGGATTTCAAGACGGGAGACATTCGCTACAAGATCACTTTTGACGTGAGTGGGCCGTATCCGACTTCATACTGGGCAAGAATACCCCGAATGTGAGCCCTGGTGTGGGCTGTGTTCTCCCCCGAGTGGATTTCCGCGACATAGCCTTCATGGGACCAACAACATACCTGGCCTGCCGAGCTTCCGACATTCTGTAATGGCCGCCAGTGGACCGCGGATGAGCCGCTCCGTCTACCAGGGGAGAACCCAAATTTGGACCGAATCTCGAACTTTATGAGCAAGCCACTATCCGGTAACTCCCGTAGCCTATGAGTCAGACAGGGTCCATCCAGATGGGAGGCCCTATCCGCTTACTTCGAGTAGCGTACTACGGAGGAGCCTCGTCGGGAGCAGATAGTGGAGATATATAGTTTCGTTATCGGGCAAAGACGCCGCCATCACCATGGCGCACCGCTCATTACTGCCTTCTGGGATATGTTCGAAGCCTGTGCTCGTGAGGATACTCACCCCGCTTCACTAGAGAAGCGTATTTTTCCATTCCCGGGGTTCCCCGACTCGACCGTTGACTGGCCCTACACTACACAAATTGCGGAATCGCTTCAATCAAAAGGCTGTTAGCACCCACGACGAGTGTGAGTTCCAGTCCAGCTATCATGGCTTCAGATTCGACTGGGCTATTGAGGCGCTGCCTAAACGACCGCTCTATTCAATCCTTCCCAGAGGAGGTTAATCAGAACCGATTCGCTCCCGCTGGTCTGGAGGCCCCATCAACGCAAAGGGTCCACTGCGCCTACTGCCCGTGCGCCGGCCGCGGATTTCCCGCTGCGAAGGAAGTCGCCTAAGACTGGCCTTCTTCAAAGTCTCGCTTGTACCGATGTCATACTCGCTACTCCATCGGGCCTAATCCGCCATCCTTCCGTAAAGACGGTTTATCAATCGTGGCCCCGAGTGGAAGATCACAACACCACAACCCTGACGAGCCTCCTGGCATTGCGGTGAAGCTTCATGATGTTCGTAGGAGCCACCACGACTTGTTCAAGATGGTATATCCGGTTTCCGCACCTAAGGACTTGCCGACAAAGAACACCGTCTCAACTCAGATTCCCACATTCTTAAACAAGGCTACTGACTCCATATCGCAGGTCAAGCAGAGCCGCAGAGCCACGCTGGCCTCCCGCTGCGCCACGACGGTGGCTCACGATATCAGTTGATTACAGGAATGCCCTGCACAGATTCCTCCTTCCATTCAATCCACAATTTCCTTGGGTAGTGAAGGGTTTCAACCTACGTTGAACTCCGAAATAAAACGCCCGAGGGAAGCCAACCGACCCATTGGCCGGATCTCTTCTGGGAGCTAGAGCTCTGGGCGAGTGCAAAAATGGCTTAAGTCAGGCAAGACGGCCTCTATTCCTCTTTGTGTTACCATAAAGCCAAGGAATCTGCCGGCACTAACCCCGAAGGCACATTTTAGGGGATTTAGTTTCATACTGCATTCTCGAAGGAGGTCGAAAGCTCGCTGAGACGAGCCGCATGATCCTGAAGGTTGACTTTTTACCAAGATCATCAATATAAACTTCCATGGTGGTTCCAAGTAAGGGTCGAAACATTTTCGCTACTGCCAACCTCTCGATAGGTTGCTCCTCGCTCTTGCCGGGCGGCATCACGCCAGAATAAGAGTCCATCGAGGGTGATGAAAGACGCTTTTTCCGCATCCCGAGGTGTGTATCGTGATCCGTGGTATCCTCGCAAAGCGCCCAGAATGACAAAGATACCGTGTTCACCGAGGCATCCATAATCTAATCTGGCGCGGCGCGCGAAAGCTATCTTTCGACATGCGTCGCTGGAGGTCCGTGTAATCTGCCACATACCCATTCCTCGTCTCCCTTTTCGGCCACTATCACATCGCGCCCACCGGTATTTCATCAGCTCTTAATGAATCCATTCCTAAGTGAGATTATCAACTTCTACCGATAATCGAGTGGCGGGCCTCGGGTGAAAGCGTCTCTTACCTTTTGTCCGGGGGCGATTTATTTGTGTGAGGCATGAATGGTCGATCCCGTATATCTCGCATGAGTCTAAGCAAATACATCAAAGATTAATTGTATAACTTAGTGTAATCGGGCCTTTCTTCCTCGTATAAGGGTACTAATATATACGCATCCGTCAATCTGGCCGAGGGATACGGCTTCTAAGGGATCACCAACGACGCCTATCTTCCGAGGCAATGATGGATGATCAGGATCGTTTATCGCTGGGCTACTTCAAGGGGTGGTTCCACGAGCACCGGGATGACGCGCATTCCCAAGCAGCGGAGAGTTGATAAAGACTGCCGCGACCGCTTAATCAAGCCCCCGAGATCAACTTGTCCGCACTTACCGTAGCTATTATTTATGGTATGTGGATGGCACCGCCATAGCATGCAACCAAGCCGTCTAAGATAGCATTATATGGCCCCAAATCTTCTACCACGGAAAACCGTACTAAATGAGTTATCGGGCCTGCCTTGACAGAGAAGGCGATGTCCTCGACCGACAATGTGGTAGCTCCATTGAAACCTGACAAAACCCTGCCAACGGAATGGAGATGATCAATCGAGACTCTCATCTGCTTAGTTACCGAGACGGAGGACCCACGCGACCGTCTGGATCGACGAACCCCGTGCATCAAAATTGTTACTACAATAAGGCGCGCCAGAATTGGTGGTGACGAATTTCGTAGGTTAATAGTGAAAGGATATAAAAATGGCCCACCAGTTGTAACCACCGGGACATCTCCCGATCGCCGACGGTTCACTCCGCTCTAACCGAGGCAAGACGGAAGCATTCTTCTTCGCTGCTGGATCGATATTACTGGCCGCCTGGCCCCCAAAGGATGGCCTACGAGGCAATCGGAGCGTGTTCACTCGCAACTACCGCCGGCCGTATGGCAGCTTGCTGCCCCTCGGGTTGGCTCCTCAAATATCGCCCGAGGTGACGGCCCAATCGCCTTTCTTTCTACCATAAATTCGAGGCTCGGGCAAAGATCGTCTCGCGGCCATGATCCCGGCGGTAATCGTGAGATCGTAGGGATCATATACAAATCGGACTATTCCTCATCGTGGGGCCACCTAAAATTTGGAAGGTCCCGGATGATGGGCGTGGAGCCCACATAGCGACACAGAGCAAGAACCCGGGGGGGGGTCTTTTCTTCTGGACGTCTGTCGGGGTGCTGCCTCGCCTCGGGCCGCTTCTCTGTCGGGATGGTCCTCGCGCCCTGATGTTATCTTCCAGCTGTGGAGAATTTATCTACCGCCTGCATATTCCTCCATACGCCGGCGTCCAGTGGACAAAGACTGAAGAACCCGGGTGGTCTACTAAAGCTTCTTCGGGTTTCGTATAAGACCGCATCCATATTGTATTATACATCGATCCGTTGATCAAGCCACTCGACTTACGTGCGAAGTCCCTGGCGGACCTGGCTCTTCGCTTAAAGATGGACTGAGGAGTCGATGTCTCTTTCGCTCGACAGAGATAAATATTGGAGAGACGAACGCGCCCATACCATTTAACGTGTTTATCGATCCCTCTAGTGGAGCTTCAGGAACCAAAGCAAAAGCAGGCCCTTAAGGCCGGCCGGGAACACCTTACTACGTGAGCCGATCATCCCCAACGCTGAGGATCATCACTCGTCAGAATGCAACATGTGATCGTGACGGATCGAAAAGAACCGTCGTACACGGGCGAAGGGTGGTATGAAAAGCCACGGGGAGGATCGTGTATTCGTGATATGCCGCCCGAGGGGAGGAGAGCAAGTCTCGCGGGGTCCCCGAATCCACTGGCGAATTGCACATCCGTGGCACAGGGCGGCCCCGGGAAGGAAGGTACATGGATGGCGCTAGTAAGGGAGGCCTCCTACCGCCGTGCACATCTGAGCCGTGCCGCAATCGCTTCGTCCTCGCGGGTTCCCTTCGCACCACGCCATGGCACTAATGTAATTCCGCCAGGCCTGCGAGGTGGCCTTTTCCCGAGCGGCTTCTCGCAGTCATTGGGATGGTGAACGGCGCGAGAGCTTCGGGAACCGCCGAGGATAGCCTATCATCCACCGACAGATCACATCGGGCCAAGATAGCTACCACTTTTCCTTCGTTTGACTCGGGAAGGAGGGAGCGCTGGGGGAGGTTCCCACGATCATTCTGGGCCTACGGCTTCCAACCAGCTCTCAGAGGCACTCATTTTCTTCGCAATCTACTCGCCTTGCTCACCAACCCGCCCGTCCCGCTCTTCGCTCATTCCATCTCATGCCGTGAGAGGAGCCGATCTTCGTAGTTTATGTTCATTGGATTGGTAGCCATGGCGTGAATTCCGACGCATTGTGGATGTCTGGGAACAGCCAACCCGAGATCGGGAGGTCACCTAGAGCTGCACCCAAGCTCAGACACCGCTCCGAGACTTTCGCTGTTTCTTACGTGATCTCCGCGCTATCAGGATCTCCGAATTCTCGTGAGTCACCGGACCGTCAAGCATTCATCAATTAGTCAGAACTCGCAAAACAAAAGAAGACGACGGTGGTGTTCCGCCGCTCCACGGCAAAGTTAGCTCGAAGACTTAGAGTTTTGAGCACAATGCCCCAATCAAGAATCTCGCACCTTTTCGTCCGACTTCGCTTTTAGTGGCGAGTGAAAGAGGATCTCGCCTTTCGATAGCTGACTCATTTCTTCCCGTAATGTTAGGGGAAGATGACTCTTATTTCAGGAAGGGTGACTTATTCTTCCCTCTACGTTACTATCTTCCCGATATAACTACTACTAAGAGAACCTTCCTATTTTGTCGAAGGCGACGGGGTCATTTCATGAGTAAACTCACGCTTGTAAAGTGGAGAACCGGTTGGCAACTTCGCCGGGAGAGCTGCTGGACGGAAATAAGCGCCGAGCCAAACAAGGCGCCCGGCCATGGGATCTCGAAGGCTCGGGGCAGAGGATCGGCTCCCGGCATTCCCTGCCTGGCCAGTCCGAGCCCAACTCCCCTGGGTACCCCTGGCGGAGGGCTCACGCGCCCCTGGCCACTGCAAGGTCCGGGCCTTCCTTTGAGGCTTCGTTCAAGCACCCGTCAGGTGCCGAGCTCGGGGCCCAAGGCACCCACAACACACATGTAGCATGTCATGTCACACATGCATGTTCAGTTATGTGACGGACACATGGCTTGGTTATGTGTCACTCACATGGCTCGCTGATGTCAACCATTATTACTCGCCTACGTGTCACCCGACACGTGTTTTCTCGAAATACGCAAATTTCGACCATCTCTGGACCAACGAAATTCGACGTGGTGAATTAGATTTCACGAAACGATTCCACTGGGTAATCCATTTTGTCATCCGAGATCTAGAAAACTCTAACTTTTCTCCTCCGTGACTATTTCGAGCAAATTACCGCTGGGCTTTCCCTTTATCTGAAAATTTAAATTTAAAATTTCACCAGCGTACGTGATCATGAATTTCATGACTTTCATGTGTCCACAAGTAAGTGTGACCTATCATTTTTATTTTTTTTGTGCAATATAGTCGCAGTAGCTAATGTCTATTAGCTAATATGTGAGAAAGTAAAAATAAAAATTATTGAACGATTGCTGACACCTGAGTCATAATTGAAGGATATTATTATTATTTTTTACTTCTAAACAAAATTAATATTAAAATATTACACTAAAATTCATTTTTAATGATTTTTCTTTAATTTTGTTATCACGTGTAATGACATGATTGTGACCTTTCTATTGAAACAAATAAAATTCAAAATACAACTCTAATATATGGAATTCATTAAAGACTTTAGTATTTAAAAATAAAACAAAAATAGATAGCAATTCAAATTTAAACTAATAATTATGAACAAATGTTAGTCCAATATAATAGTTGTAAGGTTTCTAGATTTTTCATACAATCACAATGTATCATTTCTTCTTTAGACAAATAAATTTAAACTAAGCAAATAAAACTTTTTTTTTTAAAAGTGAAAACATTATATTTATGTTCCACATGATTTTAAAATTTATCTGAAACTCAAATAATGAATAAATCCAAAATTACTACTCCCTTGCTTATAACATTATTGTTTCACTTTTTTAATTAATGAGATAAATAATTTCCAAAGCATGCTAGATATAATATGATAATTAATGAGTTTAGTGATTCTAAAATAGGTTGAATAAAGTGTTTAGGTGTAAAAAGATTGAACTTAAATAATCATCCAATCAATAAAATATATATGAAACTTAAAAGTTAGCATTGTTTTTTTTATTTTTCTAAAAAGTAATTTGTTTTCAAACTTTAGATTATTTTTTTAAATTTTTTGGTGATAACTTATATATAATTTTACAAAAATTTAAAATATTTTGCTTTTTATATTTAGAAAAGCCAATTGTAGAGTCTACAAAATCTTTTTAAAATTACATACAATCTTTCAAAATATTTTTAAAACGTTGAATATGAATTTTGGTTTCATTAATCTATTATTTTTTACATTATTAATTTTTGTATATTTTATTTAGTTGAAACAAAATCAATAAACAAATATAATAATTATTTTTGTAAGAATAATAATAATAAATTGATTATCATAATAATTTTATCATTTTAAATTTTTGTAAATATAAAATGTTATGCATGTATCATTCAAATATTTTCCATTTTATCATAGTAATAAAGTTATCTTATCGTTATACAAACAAACTAACTTAACCTTTTTTTTCTTGATATATTTAAGATGTTGATTTTAAGCATATAAAAAACAAATAACTTAATATTTAATAAAAATATAATATTAAAAAAACAAATAACTTAATACTTAATGCTATTAAGTATTATTCATCATTCAAATTAAATACAAGTTATATTTAGTATATTAAGTAAAAACAACTTTCCTTAGTAAAAAATGACTTAATTGTTTTGCACCTAATTATATTTTTTGTAAATTATTTGAACTTAAAAACAAATTTAATCACTATAAAAAGTATACACTTAATTAATGTTTTTTAGAATAATCAATTTTATTATTTGAGAAATATTTAATTATAAACATAAATTATAATATTTTTAAAAAAAAACAAAAAATAAAAATTTAAAATCGAAAAATGGTCCCTCTCTACATGTACAATAGAAGGTTGGATGTTGAGAACTCGCTTAAGGATTCACAGAAACTATGACTCATCCCTATCCATATCAGATGATATTATCTAGTTTGGTTTAAGCTCATGGTTTTTGTTTTGTAGACTAGCTTCTCTCCCAAAAGGCATCATAACATCATGAATAATTGCTATGAACTCATAATTCTTCCCATTTCTAATTGATGGGATATTGTACAACTTGATGCATTCCAACAACAAGCACAAATTGTACTATTCTGTGTCGTTTATGGATCATTAATATGCATATGCATTTGTTAATTATGTGATAGTCACAAAATCCCAATATGACAACTGCCAACCCACTTTAAAACCCTGTGGGAGACTGACATCTATACCACTCTATCTCTGTCTCCATCCACCGAGATCCATTCATTCATATATTTTAGTACATAAGTTATCAAACTGGCTTCTGCAGACTGATTTACAACTCTTCTTATATACAAAATATTTTTATGTAAATTCAATTTATTCAAAAGGTTTTACAAAGGTCCCCCCAAAGCCACACGCTTTCTTCACAAATGCAACCTCGAATGAGCGTTGTCCATCGGTGTCTGCCCTACACCTAAAATGTTTTTCCCATAAAGGGTGAGCCACGCCCAGTAGGGAAAGTCTCCTATAAGGGCTACTCCCCACCTAAGTGCACATTCAATGTCATGTTCACGCACTCAAACACATTCCAAGTAAAATGTAGTTTCTACCATGAGTTCTCTGACATGCCAGAATGAGATGAGACTCATCATGCTCATGTCCCGAAACTCACCACTCTCACACATGCATATGCTAAGTGTGAAAAAAAAACCATCATCGATGTTTCATCTAATGACCCTTTTTATTTTACAAGTCAAAACCCATTGGATATAACCTCCAATGTCCACTTAAGAACCAAGTCCCGTGGTGTTTAGGAATCAGGCCACGATCTGGTTCCCGCCATAAGACGCCGTGATGATTTCCAACGCTGGATTTTCACCGCTGTCTGCCTCAACCAATCCAGATCACTGAGGTGCCCATTCCACTTTACTGGACTCTATACGATGTTAATATGAACATCGAGATCATTGATTCAGGTCGACTCATCATCGCACAACACGATCGAATCAACTCCCAACCCAACCTGGTCAATGACTTCATACAGCAATGCTAGAGAACGCAGGGCAGAGATTTATTCATATTTGTATCGCATCGGAGTAATGAAGAATTGAGAGGTTGAACGATGCACATGATATTCAAACATTTATATATCACACGTTATCACACTAAGATGCATACAACAAATATCATCCATACAACAACTCACATTTGATCAATGAAACTACAGGCATCGATACATGTTCATAACTATAAGCATGGAACTGCAAACAAAGAGTCTTTTGAGAAATGTTGAACCCTCAAATATATGGGAACAAATCTATCCACTGGCATATGGTTAGAATCTAGACTCAAAGAGCTTCTGATAGAGTCTAAGAACGCATGAATCGGAGTTCGAACGAGAAAGTTATGGTCGTCCAAAGTTGAAACTGTCGATTTCGCATGGGTGTGCTAAATTGTTCAGAAAACAGTCCTTGTATAAATGAGTGCAACTTAGAACAACTTATAACATACTTCTTGATAAGTATCATAGATAATTATATCTACTGCATGTAATCCACATCCATATCATGGCAAATATATCTAACATGCATCATGGCAGTTTACAATATGCATAGTTCATGTCTCATAAATCCAAACCATCAGATCATTTACAATAACAGACCCATCGACCACCACCAAATCCCAAGTCAGGGCTATCCGAATTTTCCCAAGCAAAGGTCGGATAATCGATGCTCACACAAGGCCTCAACCC
This sequence comes from Tetrastigma voinierianum, assembly GCA_016808115.1. Lineage (NCBI taxonomy): Eukaryota > Viridiplantae > Streptophyta > Magnoliopsida > Vitales > Vitaceae > Tetrastigma > Tetrastigma voinierianum. Next base: position 274,420 of record JAEQBH010003964.1, read on the forward strand.
GGCCTTCACATGGTGCCAAACTAGCCACAAAGCGCGACAAAAAAAAACAAAGATAAGGAATCACGCACGTATAAAACCAAAATTCCTAATTCCAAAACCCTAAAACCAAGGCACTATTCAGCCTCCAACTCCTTATCGCGGGAACCAATTCCTAGTTCCGCCATCACAAATCTCGCCTCGGCTCAAGCCACGAGCGTACTCTAATATTCGACACATTCATCCAAATTCAAACATCAATTCGGAATTCCCACCGCACTATGAAACCTGCCCTGATTCATCAAAAGTTCGCTTGAACCGGCCTCAATCCAGCCCACTATCATCAATCTACGCTACTGGATGGCTCTGGCAAGAACAACCTAAGAAGGAGAAAACCGCCTCGGGAGCCTTCACGGGAAAATTTTCCCGGGCCCCTACTCAGACACGAGAAGGCTCCCTGGAGTCCTAGAGCTCACAAGGAACAATGACTGCAAGCAGAGTACGTGGTTAGGTTCACGTATAGCCCTTTGCTAATGACTACCAAATAAGAATTTGAGGATGGGTTGAAGGTCCATGAAACCCCGAGAAAATCTAATTTTTCTAAAAGGGTAAACCCAGAATTTCGGTCAAAACCTGAAAATTTTTCTAGATCCTGGATGACAAAACTAGACTTCACCGTTGAATCGTCTGCAGCCCACTAACAAGTCGACCCGAGATACCGAATTCCCCACGTTATAAAGACCGGAAATGTAGAAACGGCCGTGTGGTATGATGTGACAAAAGTCACCTACTACATGTACTCATGTGACACATGTTGCATGATTAGAGGGATGATGGAAATGAATGACCGAGATTATGCCAAGTGTCAAAAATCAAGAAAATGGACACATTGAGAATTAATGAAATGTTAATTGAATAAGACAAAATAGCAAATAGTTGTCTTCCATTAAACACCAAAATTGAGACCAAATAAGCAAAGACGTGCGTAGCTCGATTTGTGATTTTATAGAAGGAGCCCTTCCTCTAGATTTCCATTGTCATTCTGGACCGCCTGGCTTCGACGAGCAAGAAGCAAAAAGTCGACCACGAGGCGTGGCCACACGGCACCGATTCGTGGAGTTCGACAACTCCAAGAGGTAGGTATCTTTCCACGGTGGATATTCTTCGCTAAGAGTCATGTTTATGGTTATGGATATTCTCAGGCTTGATTATTTAAATCTTGGCCTCAAACCTTGGAACCGAGTCGAAAATCCTACCTCAGGGCTACATGAACAAGTAGTCAACCGAGGGTTTCACTGTTCACGTGAATAGTGACATGATTTTCTTTGTGTGAAAATGTGTGTTGTAAGTGATTCAAAATGAATTGCTTGTGTTTGCTAATTGTACCCCATGTGAGTTTAATTTCATGTTATCATGTGAATTTAATAACATGATTTTGCTTCACCTGATTATGTTAATATATATGCATGTGAATATATTAGCATGAATGTTTTGATTGGCATAATGCATTCCATATGCATTGGGGCACCCTAGAATATTAGGGAGGAGTGCATGACATTTAAAATGAAAAGAAGAGTGAAAACTGTGGTTTGGGCCGCATGTGGCTTGTGCATATGCGAGGGGAGCCTGATGACTCGAGACACGGGTTCGACATGTGCACATTCGAGTAGGTTCATGTAATTACATGAATGTGATCGTTTTCCATGACATGTGCACTTAGGAGTAACTCCATGTAGGAAATTATCTCGACTGGCTTCTCATTTCACCCCTGCCGAGGGATCACTATTTCGTGCAGGAGTGTAATAGAGGATGTTACTCGCTAGAGGCCGCTTGAGAAGAAAGTCAGTCAGGGCTTTAGTAGTTAATTTGTATACATGTATTGTTCTGGGTTTAATATATATGTCAATTAAGAGTGATTTATTAACTCTCAACTATGGTAATGTAGTTGATGTATTTGTGAGTATTGATGCAGGGCCCGCGCTATTTATTTTACTCTCAGACGTGACCCGGCAGGTGGCTACTGTTGATTGTCGATGTAGTCATGTACCTTGCAGCCCCTGGTGCATAGCGCGAAACTCGATTTTTCATGCGAGCGGGTGCTCTGCCACCCGACATCCACGACATTCCGCAAAGTTGATGGTTGTCAACGACACCCCGGCTGGGGTGTCAGCTGTACCTTGGTACTGGTGGGGACTGCTGGTCGATTCGGGACACCACCACAAAGTGGACTAAGATCATGGACACGTCAGAGTTCGACGTCATCTTTGGGATGGATTAGCCGACACCTACGAGTTGTTACTTCGATCGTGGAGCGCAGAGGTTACCACTATACGCAGGACTCGCATCGCGGTTGTATTTCAAGGGACAAGATGATATTTCGCCTCATGCTGCACGAGTCCAAAGTCGTGGACAATGAAGGTCAAGCAGCGTTCTTACCCTGTGTAGAGGACGAGGCAAGACCGAACTCAGATCTACCTCGAGTAGCGTCCGCGAGTACAGGATGTTTTTCTGATGAGCTAACGGATTGCCTCCACAGAGGTCAGAGACTCTAAGATCGAAGTTACACTCGTACTTCGCCTATCTCTATGATTCCGCATGATGGCACCGCTTAAGTCAGCAGGAACTCGAGTCCAGCCTACGTGAGCTACCAACAGTGGGCTCATTGCACCGAGCACTTCACCGCCGGGCTCCCGTTTCCTCTATTTAAGTGGCTAGTTAGACAAAGACTTTCTTCGATCGTATCACTACATGACAAATAACAGGTTACGATCAAGAACTCCACCATTATTGAGGATTGACGATTTGTTTGATCAGTTAAGAGTAGCCCGAGCCTACTCCAAGATAGACCTTCGCACTTGTTACCATCAACTGAGGGTTAGGGAGACAGATATCCCTAAGACAGCGTTTAGGACACGTTATGGGCACTTTGAGCTTACAAAGGATGCTATTTGATCACGAATGCGCCACAAAGATTCACGATTCTGGCGTATTGTGGTATTCCAACCCTATCTAGACGCTTAGTCTTCAATGGAGTGCATTTTGATCTACCCCACCGAGTGGGAGCATGAGTATCATTTGAGGATTGTGTTACGCTTGTTGAGACCATCACCAGACGCCGTCAAAGAAGTGCGAGTTTCGCTTACCTAAGCGAGATTTTGGGACACGGGTGTCAAGATCGGGCGTGTCGTTGACCTAAAGAAGGTCGAGGCTCGATGAGTTAGAGAGGCCAAGTCGCCTCCGAGGCACGTAGTTTCTTGGCATTGGCTGGGTATTACAAGAGATCTACCGAGGATTTTCCGATTAGCAAAGACTTACGACGATCAATTTAAGGAGGTCAAGTTTGATCGGGATGATCGATGAGAGAAAGGCATTCTGTGAGTTGAAAAGGAGGCTTACTTCACTCCATCTTGATAGTCCCGGGACAGGGACGTGGGTACACAAGTATTGTGGATGCCTCGAGGGCCTGACCGATATGTTTCATGCGCCTAGAGGGTAAGGCCATGCTCCCCGCCGCTGAAGAATCATGAGCAGTAATTACTCCACACACGACATGGAGTCAAGGCGCCGTAGTCTTCGCCTTGAAGCATTTGGCGCCACTACTTATATGGCGAGGAGTTGAGGTGTACTGCACTCATAAAAGTCTCAAGATATTTTCATCACAATGACCAAATACGAAAGAATGCAGACTGATTTATTTCCTAGAGGATGCGATTTCACTTTAATACCATCTAGTAAGGCAATGGTGGCTAATGCACTACCTAAGTCACGGAGCATCGCTAGTATAACTTCCCGGGAGTGGCGGATGCTCGAGACTGTGGGACTGTTTGGGCTATAGTACCGCGAAGGTGCTCAAGGTAGCTGGGAGTCTATGTTACACCGCTCGCTGAAAGCAGAGATTGAAGTCCCAGGCGTGACGCTGAGATGGGGCTCCATCGTGGATCGAGGCGCCATATACAAGTGATGAGGGCTGACCATTCACGATGGTAGTCCCTTGGTGATAGAGGCCTGCAAGGGTTCCCCAGCTTGACCATCTGAGAGAGGAGATTCTGTGGAGTTTCACCGCCTCGATTTTCAGGCATCCGTGTGGCACCGAAGAAGTACTGTGGATCTTCGCCACCAAGACACTGAGCTGATGAAGAGAGACACGAGACTCTTGTTCACGATGTCTCACGTGTCGCTACAGTTAAGGCCGAGCACCGCACCCAGCCAGGCTATCGCCAGCCACTGAGGTGGTCGAGTTGGAAGCGGCAAGACGTCACGATGGATTCAGGACTCCATCTGCCAATCGACAATCGTAAGGACATGATGCGATGGGTACAAGGACCGGCCAATGGTCGACACATTTTCTACCGCGGATGACCTTCACATCGAGAGATCTCCACGATCAGAGCATTCGAGAGATAACCGACTACATGTGATACCGTGATCCATGGTTTCGGAGAGACCGAGGTTTACTGGGCGCACTTTAAAGAGTTTCCAAAGGCTAAGGGCACACGGCTACCATGAGTATGCTGCTTTCCATCCACAAGATCTGATGGTCACCAAAGAGGACATAGCGTGTTGTGGGACATGCTACGAGCACGCTGGCCCCGGATCATAAGGGTACCGGCAAGAGCATTTCCCAAGGGAATTCACCTACAACAAACAAGTATCGTGCAAGCATACGATGGCACCTTACGAGGCATTCTAAGGAGGCCATGCAGATCACCGATATGTCGGACCGAGGTGGGAGAGAGCTCCATCATCGGTCCCCATCCGATTAAAGACACCTCCGAGAAGGTGAGCTGATACGACAAATGCTTTCATGACTCGCAGCCTAGATAAGAGCTTACGTCGATGTACGACGTCGACCCTTAGAGTTCGAGGTCGATCACGCCTTCAAGGTGATGCCCAAGAGAGGAGTGGTCGTTCCCAGAACGCCGCAAGCCATCGAGATTTTATTAGGCCCTTCGAGATACTCGGACGGTAGGCAATCAGAATGGCATCGGCTGGGCGTTATCGCCCCAAAGACGCCGGGGTGTCCACGAGGTATTTCACGTCTCCATGCTCCGAGGTACACCCGGTCCAGCCGGGAGGTACACCCCGCATCCGGGCCGAAGGTACACTCTTATCCAACAGGTACACCCAGATCCAACCCATGTGCGATCGTAGGATCGAGGTCACACTGGACGGGACTCGAGGAGTAACTGTGCATCAGGATACGGATCGTGCCTTTGCGACGCAAGACCGCGAGGCTAGGTGAGGGTGTTAGCGGCGGCGACCGCGGGAGGAGGAGTCAACGCGGGGGAGCGCGAGACATACTCAGCCACATATCCCTTCTTATTTACAGTGGACGAAGGCACGCGGTTTGGGCCACACACTTAACGACTAGTTTACATGCATGGCATGGTGCACGTTTCATATGCATGATTTGTCAGGATGGTACGTAACTTCGAGACGAAATTCTTTTAAGGATGAGAATGTGAAACCCCGAGAAAATCTAATTTTTCCGAAACGGGTAAAACCGTAATTTCTGGCCAAACCTCGAGTCTTTCTGCACTCCCTGATGACAAAACGGATTCACCGCTGGAATCGCCTCGCAAATCAAGCACCATCGATTCGTCAATTCCAGACACGCAATTTCATATTTTTCGAGGCACCGGGCGCCGTAGAACGGCCAGGTAGTGACATGTGATGTGACAAAAGTCACCTACTACATACTCATGTGACACATGTCGCATGATTAGAGGGGGATGTCGGAAATGAATGGTCGAGATTGTGCCAAGTGTCAAAAATCAAGAAAATGGACACTGTAATTAATGAAATGTTAATTGAATAAGACAAAATAGCAAATAGTTGTCTTCTCCATTAAAACACCAAAATCGAGACCAAACGCAGAGACGTAAAAGAGCTCGATTTTTAGATTTTTAGAGAGAGAACGGTTCTCTCTGTAGATTTACTGGCCGCTTGAACAGCGCTCTCGACGGCTACAAGAAGCAAAGTCGAGCTACGCTACGAGGGCTACGCGATGAGCACCGATTCGCGGAGTTCGACAACTCCAAGAGGTAAAGGATCTTTCCACTTGTGATATTCTCCTTGGCTAAGAGCCATGTTTATGACAGGGATACTCGAGACTTGATTTAGTCAGAATCTTGGCCTCAAACCTTTGGAACCGAGCTGAAAAATCCCAAATTTTTGTGGGCTGAAGGAACAAAGGTCAACCAAGGGTTAATCGTCATATGAATAGTGACATGATTTTCGGGTGTGAAAATGTGTGTTGTAAGTGTGATTCAAAATGAATTGTTTGTGGTTTAAGCACCAGCCCATGAGTTAATTTGGTGTTATCGATGTGAATTTAATAAATATGATTTGTCTGAATTGATTATGTTAATATATACGCATGTGAATATATTAGCATGAATGTTTTTGGGATTGGCATAATGTGATTCCATATGCACCCCTAGAATATTAGAGTGAGTGCATGACAATTTAAAATGAAAAGAAGAGTGAAATCAGGTTTTTGCTCGCATGTGGCTTAGTGCATATGCGAGGGAGTCGTGAGGACTCCGAGACACGGGTTCGGGGTACGTAGAATATCTCGAAAGTTCATGTAATTGCTTGAATGTGATTGTTTTCCATGACATGTGCACTTAGGTGGGGAGTAACCCATGTAGGAAATTATCTCTACTGGGCTTTGCTTAACCTAAATAGGGATCACTATTTTAGGTACAAGGGGTGTACAAGAGGACGGTACTCGCTAGAGGCCGCATTTTAGAAGAAAGCCGTGTTGTGGCTTTGGTAGTTAATTTGTATACATGTATTAAAATTCTAAGGTTTAATATATGTTGAATTAAGAGTGATTTATTAACTCTTGAACTATGGTAATGTAGTTGATGTATTTGTGAGTATTGATGCAAGGGCCCAAGTGGCCAATTATTTTCCTCGCATGTGACCCAGTGTGGTCGTTGTTTGACACGTGACAAAGTCACGCACTCGTACTCTCCCCGTGCAGCGAGACTCGCTTCAATTTTCACGAGTGGTATCTGCCACCCACATCCACGAATATTCGCTAACACAGTTGTCAAACGAGACACCCCTTTGCTTTCAAGGCCACAATCCATCCAAGCGATTGGTAGGATTCCCTCCTACGTGATACGGACTCTATGGTTGGGGGATGGGCATACATAGTAGAGAGATTAAAGATGCACAGAGCATCCAGATGAAGGTGCTAGTAGAAACGAGGGTGACCGCCTTCTTCTAAATGAAAAGCCAGAGACTTTTGTTCCAGAGGACCTCCCAAAGTAACCATGACTATCGTATAAGGCCAGATGATCACAAGGAGGACATTTCAAGACCCCGTAAGCCAGATAGGAGGTGTTGGTTTATCGCAACTCGACACACATGAGACTCGGATTGCCCATGCAGGTAGGATCTATGGGCTATGGGACACCTCTTGGCCTGACATCGGAACATACACAGACACACAGCTTGTTTCTCCTTACCCGAGCACGCGCTGGGGGGGAACCAAAGATTACCCTTTGGGCGCGCAAGATGTGCACTTAAGAGCCACAAACAGCCGTAAAGGCCGTGACGTTGGCCTGCACAGTGGCCTGTAGCAAGGACCCAAGGGCGTGTTTACTCTATTACACCTCAGACTAAGCTTGCAAATCAATCGTATATACAAGGTATGTTTCTACTCTCGCTCCTAAGCAAGAGTACTTATTCTAAAGATGTCATAATATTCGCACTTAGATGACTGTCAGCACATGCATTGTGATTTGATGTGCATGAGTATGTGAATTTCAGGACGAAATTCCTTTAAGGAGGGGGAGAATGTAAACCCGAAAATTTAAATTTTGTAAAACAAGAAATAGTAAAATCACGAATGGCTCAGGAACCCTAGAAATTTCTAGATCTTGATGACCTAAACTGACTTCACGCTTGATTCATCTCAAGAAATCTAGTGTTACCCGTAAAATTTTCATCAAATTCCAAGATAATCGGATTTTAGATTTTGCATGCCTGGTGTCCGATGGATCTCAAAATGTAGATTTTTGAGAAAAAAAAATCTTGAAAGTGAAAAATGAATTAGTAAATTTCATTTTAAAATAATTTGAACTTAAACCGGGACGAAAGAAATTATTTCGAAGAAAAAACGGACCCGAACAAGTTGAGGACACATGGCGCAATATGAGCCAAGTGTTTAAAATTTGGAAAAATGGGTTAACTATCATATTTTCGTAGAAATGTCACAACATTTTCAAGGTCGTGAGAAATAGGGTGTAGAGAGAGTAAGATCTCGACTCTCTCTCAAGACTTAAGCTCGTGGTTGTCTCGCATCGGCCAAGACTTAAAGCCTGAAAGACTGGTCGAGGGCAACGCGTGACACCAAAACCAGGAGTTTTCGCCGTAGATCTGCGCAAAGTCTGTGAGGCCGTGGCTTCGAGCTTCTGCCCTCAAAATCTTCGTCTTCGCTCCAAGAGGTAGGAACCTTCCTACTCTGCTTATTTTTCATCTTAGAAGTCGCTTGGTCTTGGTCAAGCCTCTAGGTTGTTTCGATACCTCGAGCACCAAAAAGGAAGAAAAAAACTGGCCGCGAGGTTATCGTCACTTGAAGCCTCCAACTTTGACTACCATAACTTTTTTCTTCCGAACTCGACCAGACGCTTCGACTCTATGGAAAGCTATTTGAGTCTATAATCCATCCATGTATATAGCTTAATGCAATTTGAGCTCATATTAGTTCGAAATGATGAAATACAAGCAGCCACTACTCGCGCTTTAATGTTAACATTTTCTTCATGGCTCGTAATCCTGCATAAACTCCTTCATTGGGGGACTCCAAATTTGTGTTCTTTAGACTATATGGAAAGATCCTTGAGTCTAGAATCTGGCCATATGCCTGTGAATGGCATTTAGTGCCCACATAGTTTTCGAAAATTTGATTGTAGCACCAAGTGTGCTAAATGCTTGGTTGCGATGATATGCGCGGTCTAATACATTGAAATTGGTGTATGTTGTTTGGTAATTATATGCATGTTGATATAATTATCCATGAGGCTTAGGGAAATTCATGAGTTTGTGTATGATTGAGGCCATTGTATGGCTTGGCCAGGCTATTTATGACATGGTGTCACAATTGCACCTAGAGATAAAGTAAGTCATTACCCGACTGTGATGACTCGTAGATGTCAATGTATGTTGTGCATGTCAGCATGAATTGTATGATTTAAATTGGAATTTATGTGTTTAGTGATATAAATGTCCAATTGATGCATGGGTTAATATGCATGAGTAGGCATATGTGGCATGGTATGAATAGGTAATGACACATTTGCATTGCATTTCATATGCACGGGGACATCGCGTAAAATGGGTGGGAGTGCATGGTTGTTGTCTTTCACCATTCTTGGTGAACAGGTGGTGGACCCGATACATTAGACGACGTCCAATAGAGCTCCACGGTCTTCATGGTTGTAAATCAACACTGTATATGGTGTTAATGGTGCGGGCTTAGTCTAAGGACAATGTCCTAAAGAGTCAAGCGGTTTTGGAGATTGTCCAATGCTTTTGTTTTAAAGTGGTTTCGGAGACTGTCCAATGCTTTTGAATAAAGCGGTTTATCGGAGACTATCCAATGCTTTTGTTTTAAAAGCGGTTTTTGGAGATTGTCCAATGCTTTTGTTTTAAAGAGGTTTTAGAGATTGTCCAATGTTTTTTATTTATAAAGCAAAAGCTTTTGTTTTGGATAAAGGACCATTGGTTGAAATACCAATGGTGAGTTTCTCACTCTGGGCATAATCATACGTGGAGAGAAATTTCTGCCGACTCTGGGTTCAAGAGGAGTTGGTAAGGCCTCGGATGCTGGGACTTGTTACGATCTCATTCATGCATATGTAGGTTTCATTCTAAGATGGCATCTTCTGAGAGGGGAGTGTTTATTTGTTGCATGACCATTGCATGTGCACTTAAAGGGGAGTAGCCCTAAGATTTCTTCACTCACAGTACTGCCTCACCCCGCCATGGGACCCCTTCAAGTACGTGGAAAGTACCGCTAGAGGTCGATATTGAGAAGAAAGCCAGATTGTGACTTCGATTTATATTTTGTAAAATATGTATTAGAATGCTTAATTTTGATATATGTTTCATATAAGAGTGATGTAATTTAAACTCTTATGGACTATGGTTTTATAGTCATGTGCTTATATGTTCGAGTATGGATAAAATGGGCTTTACATGGCCATTTTTACTGTATGTGAACCCAAAGTGGGATGTCGTTGTATAATATCGGGTCATACACACAGAATTGCGCGAAGTTGTATTTTTTGGGTAAGAGTCTCGTATTAAAGGGACTCTCGCCCGATTTTCGTTAAATCTTAGGTCCTGAAAAAAAGGGACTCAATGGTGTGGTGTCGGATTACCCGACATCCATGAATCTTCCGCGGGTTGACGGGTTGTCAATGGACCCCTGGGATTTAGAGCGTCACAATTTTGCTTTTTATATTTAAAAAAAGCCATATTATAGAGTTTGCACAAAATCTTTCAAAATGTTTTTAAAACACTGAATATTTAATTTTGGTTTCATTAATCTATTATTTTTTAAATTATTATTTTTGTATATTTTATTTTAGTTAAATAAAATCAATAAACAATTATAATAATTATTTTTGTAAGAATAATAATACAAATCGGGATTATCATAATAATTTTGTTATTTAATTTCTTTAGAAATATGTTAAAATGTTATACATGTATTATTCAAATAATTTCCATTTTATCATAGTAATAAAGTTATCTCATCGTTACACAAACAAATCAACTTAACCTTTTTTTCTTAATATATTTAAGATGTTGATTTTAAGTATATAAAAAACAAACAACTTAATACTTAATAAAAATACAATATTAAAAAAATAAATAACTTAATACTATTAAGCCTTATTCATCAGTTAGCTAAATAAAAGTTATATCCAATATTAAGTAAAAAAACAAATGCCCCTTTAGTAAAAAATGACTTAATGGTTTTTGCACCTAATTATATTTTTATAAATTCTTTATAAATAATTAGGAACTTAAAAATAAATCTAATCACTATAAAATGATGAATAAAAGTTATACACTTTATTAATGGCTTTTAGGAACAACTTAATTTTTATTATTTGAAGTAAATTTAATTATAAACATAAATTATAACATTTAAAAAACAAAAATAAAAACTCTAAAAAATCTAAAAATGGTCCTCTTTACATGTACAATAGAAGGTTGAATGTTGAGAACTCTTTTAAGGATTTGGCAGGAAACCCATGGACCCATCCATATCCATATTGGTATGATATTATTCACTTGGTCTAAGCCCCCATGGTTTTTGCTTTTAGCTTCTCTCTCAAAAGACGTCATACCAATTGGATGTAACCAATGCTTATGAACTCATAAGTCTTCCCATTTCTAATTGATGTGATATTATGGAACTTTGGACGCATACCCAACAACAAGCTACTTAAATTGTATTTTGCCTTCATAGCCTTTGTGTTGCTTATGAGATCATTAAGATGCATATGCATTTAGTTAATTATGAGAGAAGTAATAATATACAACTTAAGTAATAATATGCATTTCCATCAAGTTGGCTTTATCGCCCCTTCCTCCGATTTCTTACCTTACCCTTCCATTTCTTTTGTCCTGAGCTAGAGGCTCCAATTTTCTTGGACTTAGTCATATAAGACGCTCCATAAGGCTTATCAGCGAGAAAGCGATCCTCCTCGAGCTCAACATGTCATGCAACATCATCAAAAGTCTTGATGTTTTCATTATGAGGTGATCATGTAGGTGCTCCCCAAGCACTTGGAAGAAAGCGACCATAGCTGTGACTTATCGCCATCGCTTAACTCATGACCAACACCCTTAGCTCACTTATCATGTTAGACATGATAGTCAAAAATGTTTCATTACGTGGTTGATCATTCTTATAAGCATCAAACCTCGAAGCCAATCATTTCCAAATTCCTCATGGTCGAGGTCCCACCATATTGAACCTTGACAGCTTCCTAGACTGCTAGTGTTAAGCGATGTTTATCAAAGCGCAACATCATGTCATTTCTAATGTCATCAACACGTATGAGCAACTCTATCCTCGCGCTTACAGTTTGATATGCTCTGATGATCTCGCTTTATGTTAAGCAATGTCTTAGGCTCAGCCATTAGTTGTGTGATGGCTTAGTATTTATTACACGTATCTTTTTGTCATGTGCATGCATGCATTTAGTTTTTAATTAATATGAAATGAATGAATGTTGGCAAGCTCTTGTATGTTATAGGTATATAGATACATGTCATGTCATTAATTTTGTTATTAAGTTTTAAATTATTTGTTACATAAGTATACTTGCATGACTTATTTTCCAATCAGAGGCCTATTATTATTAATCCAAATATACTTACATAAGTATACTCAATTAATACTACTTGATTTGGAAAAAAGAAAAGAAAAGCATTGCTGCATTTATAACACGATTTTGTCAAGTGCATGGATGCATCTAGTTTTAAATTAATATGAAATGAATGAATGTTGGCAAGCTCTTTATGTTATAGGTATATGGGATACATGTCATGTCATTAATTTGTCATTAAGTTTTAAATTAATGCTACATAAGTATACTTGCATTTAAACTAGTTGTTAATTAATGTTATATACGTTTCCTAAAAAATTTAAAAATAGATAATTTAATGTCCAAACAATAGAGAACATATTTATCGTTCTACCACCACCTGAGATGAACGTGGAAGAGGCCTCGATTCTCGCCCGCTCGCCAAGTGGTGATGGCATATCCAACCAACCTGGCTCCAACTAGTAAACGAGAAACGGGAAGTGGACCAAGCACACTCATGATTGTAGCACCCAACCCTAACTCCCTTCTATAGGCTAACAAAGCCGTCATTTAACACGTGCCCGCCCCGACATAAAGACAGTCCATGATAGTCCATGATACGCCCGAAAAACACGGGACTCCAGTCGCCCACCTATTATGAAGCCCTAAAACCTGGGGGTCTGTTGACCAATCGTCAACCCACGGAAAACTCCTGAATATCAAGTGTAAAACCCGAGAAAATTCTAATTTTCTAAAAAAAAGGTAAAATGGTAATTTCGGTCAAAATCTGGAATTTTTTTAAATCTCGAATGACGAAACGGATTTCACCGTTGTAATCATCTCGCAACAGCTGCTACCACGCCGAATTCTCACACCCGAGACAAATAAAATTTCACTGCTGAGGCAATCGTGCCTGGGTGTTGTATGACAACTTGTGAGAGATATGTGATAGACAAGTCACCTACACATAAAATCAATGTGACACATGTTCTAAGGATTAGCGAGAGTGATTTTAGATAAATGGCTTAGATGTTTCACAGCATGCCTCAAAATCAAACTAAAGGACAACATGGAATTAAGTTATGATTAAAATAAAGACAAATAAGACTTCATCTTCCATTTGGCTACGGAACGTGGCAAAGGAGGGGGAGAACCAGCTTAGTTGAGAGAAAGCAACTTCTCTCTAGGATTTCCATCGCTGATCGTCTGCCTCGTTTCTGCCAAGAAGCAAAGTTGATCCACGCTACAAGGCCACACTGACACTGACAAAGTGGAGTTTCAACAACCCAAGAGGTAGGGTCTTTTCCTACTTAGTTTATTCTGGCTGTTACTTTAATGGACGGGATTTAAGGCGCCCGACGGGCCGTGTTTTCAATCCCCAAAATACTGGACCGAGTGAGAAAACTTTAGTGTGGCCGTGAACAAAGGTGTCAGAGATCTGTGTTTCAATCGCTCACGTGATTTGTGTGTGATTTTGTGTTGCTTAGGTGATTCAAAAATGAATGGCTTGAATTGTGTGGAAAAAGAAATTGAGTAATGCATGAAAATTAATGTGTTATCATGATGTCACAAATTATATGAAATATAATTGTGTAAGCCATTGGAAAATTGTTATTGCCCCACGCGAGCTAATTTCACAAGTATCGCTATGAATAAATAACATGTGTTTTCAGAGGTGAAATTTGTTATATACATAATTGATATATTAAGATGTGTCAGATGAATTGTCTGAAATCAGATATCATCCTTATATGCAACCGCACCCTAGAATGGAAGGTGTGAGTGCATGACATGAAAGAAAATAAAAGGAAAATGGTTGTGAAAGGAATTTCATCGGAAGATTTTCCGAGAATTGCTGGGAGATTATCCACCACGCTGAGGAGCCCATGAATCGTTTCAGAGAGTTATCCAACAAATCTCGCCTCAAAGGGTCATTCCAATAGATCACTGTAATCCTCTGGCATGTTTTGAGAAACAAAAACCTACAGTTTAAAATAGTGCTTTTCTCTGCACTTGGGCTTAGGCATGCGTGAGGGAGTCAGTTGAGGGCTCATAGCTGGTGCGTGAGTCGATTTCATCCATACCATGTGCATTTAAGTAAGATCACGATTTGGCTGTTGTGTCTGGTCGACATCACATGTGCACTTAGCGGAGTAACCTATGTAGGAAATTATCACTACTAGGCACTTATTCCACCCCAACAAGGGAACATTATTTCAGTATTGGAGTGTTCTGAAGACGACGCCATTAGAGGCCGCTGAGAAGAAAGCTCTACATGCGGGCTTTGGTATTTATTTTGTGAAAACATGTATTAGAATTCTAAATTTTAATATATGTTGTATTAAGAGTGATGTGATCAACTCTTGAACTATTGTAATATAGTTGGTTAGATTTTATGAGTATCATGTAATGGGGCCTGGGCTGCCATTCTGTTATTTCCATGTATAGTCCTATGATGTGAGACACTGTGTATTCGCAGCTGACGGCGCACAACCGTGACACCCTGGGGCTGGGCGCATCAAAGCCCCGATACCACCCCGTTATATCCCATTTATCAGATCCACAATTTGCAATTAAATGGACACTCGGGGTCCATTTATCTATTATTCAAAACATGCAAGATTATAATTAAAACACCCCATAAGGGTTTAATTACAACTCTCACATAACTAAAATACAAGGCAAAACTAGTTTGCTCATAAGTGGTTACAAAAGATTTTACAAGCCAATCCGATTTTCACATTTGTATTCCTCGCATGAGCGCGCTCCACCAAGCAGACTTCCTACACTTGAAATATTTTCCCATATGTGTCGCGCCTATTGCAGTAAAAATTCCTATGTGAGGCTATTCCCCACCTAAGCGTTAGTTACGCAATGTTCACACATTCACAACAATCATTTCCATATGTATCACGCATTTATCATGGAATACCATATGCCATGTCATGAAATGAGATGTGACTCAATCATGTACCATGCTCGAGTCATTACCAACTCCACTACTCAATGTGATGCTAATGAGTAATAAACCCCGAGTCAATCACCAACTCCTACCACACACCACTGTGTCCATGCATGATAAATCTGTCATCGATGAATTGCATCCAATGATCATTTTGAAAGCAAAAGTTATTTTTTCTTTAAACCAAAACTTTTGGATGTCATATTCAAATGACCATTTCTTTTACAAAACCATGTGTCTTTTGTGGGCAGCGAATTTTCAAGGTCTCACTGCAGGCTTCGCACACCTTCCTACACTTTCACAGCTTTCACTGAAACGTGACAACTACATATAATGTGTCTTTCACCCTATAGGGAGTATCTATCCCCGCTATCACCCAACAGATATTTTCAATTCTAAGGGCGTAATCAGGTGACTTACTGATCATCCAATCCGCATCGAGTCCACCTCAATCAATCAACACCAAACACAAGAAAGCATCTCATATCATGCACTCACACCTTGATGTCATATCCTGCATAATGCAATGTGATGCACCACTACATATCTATGTCATATCATATGTAAGGAATGCCATATGATAACTCAAACCACAAAATTCATCATGTCGACAATTATCTTAATTTGCATATAATTTGCGCTAAACTCATATCATGTCGACATTTACGCACATATACATCAACATGTTATCACACAACTACCACCGCATGTTTATTCAAAATCAGCTTAACAACACCCTCGATCCTCGAGGCCAAGTGCATACATATACTATAGTCCACAAAATGTACTCGAGACAAGCCATAAAACATGCGCTCACTACCAAATTAACCACATGCCTAATCATGCCCTTAAACAGATCTAAATGCCTCTAAATTCACCATAGTATCACCGACTTAGTCCTAAAATTCGTCCCAAACCAGGCCCCTAAATAATCCACAAGACTAGATTACACATAAACCACAGGACCGGCCACCAAAATAGTTTCAAAATAGGCCATAATAGCCCCAAATTCAACGATTTAAACCCGCTATGGACGTCCCAACCATCCCAAAACTTGGACATAACACAGATGTTTCAGTTTATGGCCATCCCGGAAATGGACCATAACTTAGGTCAGAAGTTCGAATTGGCTGATTCAAAAGTCTAACATCAAGTCTACAAATGCAAATTTACAACTTCATGAAGGACACGAGTCCAAATTCCCTCCGTTTCCCATCGAAAACCAGTCCCAAAGTTCGTATAATATGTGGTCAAACACAACGATATCACAGACAAAAACTGACCAACCGCCCTTAGTAAGGTAAAACAAGGTCAAACAACCTTAAGGGTGGAAATAGCCAAATATGAAGAATTCCTACCTCTTTTGAAATGCATAGCCCTCGTCGTTGCATGTGACTTTTAACTCGCCTCCAACAAACTTTAATCATCACACCAAAGAGAGAGGACGAAGTCAGTTGATCTTCCTTCCCTCTTTCATCCCTTCTCCTTCTTCCTCTCTTTCCTTTCTTCTTTGTTTCTCACTCAGAATTCCCTCCCCACCTCACTTCTTGTTTAGACTTGATATATGGTAATTTATCATGACATGTGTCACTCACATGGCATGTGTCCTATGCCATGTGTCATCACTCACTCTTAGCCACCACCTCAACCTCCTCATGCATGCCTCTAACCATGACACTTGGCCCTCATTATGCCAAGTGTCACCATGTTATGTGTCACATAGCATGTGTCATCATCTCATATGTCACCCGATCCCGTTGCCTCGAAAAATGCGAAATTTCGACCATCTCAAAATTCAACGAAATTCATCTAGGTAACTAGATTTTGCGAGACGAATCCAAAGGTGTTGTCCATTTCATCATCGGAGATCTAAAATTTTTTAAGTTTTCAACTTGAACTGTAGCGACAATTTACTGTTTTACCCTATTTTAGAAAATTTTAATTTTTCCGGAGTTTTACACCTATCATATCAAGATGATGGAACAGGAAATCGCTAGAGATACCAATCACATGACGACACGTGTTAGGAAATACCCATTATAAAGGGGGAGACTTCCCTAAAAGGGAGGAAGGAAACAAAAATGAAAAAACAGAATAATTTACCCGACAGCTACTAGCCGATTATCGATTACCGGGTTGGGGGCTTTGGAGAAAGTTTTACCAAGAAGTCCTCCATTCTTTTAGCATCATAACCATATCAGAAGAGATAATTTGAAACAATTTGGAGGAGCTGCCTTCACGCGTAATATCAATCAAGAAGGAATCGCACTTCACATGCCAAGTTACCCCACTTGGGTGGGCTTGAGAAAGTCTTACTTCAAGATGTCCTCCATTCTTTTTTAAAGATCATAGTCATATAGAAGAGAGATAATTGAAAACAATTTTAGTAGATAATCTTCAGAAGAGTCAAGCTTTACCGACTATCACCAAGGAATCACACCTACAACTTGTTCAAGGAAATAAGACATGTAAAGAAAAACATCAATTTTTAAACGGCAAGTCATCAAAGCGAGTAATCAGGTGTAAAAAGATGAATTAATGCTCAAACATTACTCCAGTTAGGAGAGGAATATTTGGGTCATTTTGCATTTCGATCCTTCAGGTTTGAGGCATAAGATGACCGTATAAAGAGTCAATTGTACTTCAATATTCTATAATGTTAAATTAAGATATATAGAAAATTTTAATATGTGAATCTCAGTGACGCCCCAAAACTCCGGGGTCCTGCTGACTACCCGCCAACCCTGAGGAAACCTCGTGTGTCTCATATCACAGACCCACATGAGTAAATGACCCAACAGGCCCATCATCCATACTGGGCCCACACGATACCAAAACCATACATTTCTATAGATCCAAGAGTTATTACATCACTTTAAACATATATTAAAACTACTTGTTCTAATATATACATAAAAACATGAATCAAGGCCTGGGGCGCCCGCCCCGCCCATAATCCCGCCTAAGGAGCCACCAGACCGCCCACCTGGGGTGGTACCATTTACCTGGGCGAGCTAACGCCCAATAGAGATAAATCCTATAAGGGCTAGCTCCCCACCTAGGTGCACATGCAAAATGATCATTTCATGGGCCAACCAACCACCAACTACATGCTATCCTATCATGGGAAAACTATGCATGTATGAGATGAAACTTCACATGCCCTATGTACCGGTCAACTCCGACCCACCACTCCAATGCAAGTGCCAATGGAAATCAATACCGAAGTCACCCCGACTCCCATCTCACAACCGGTCTATGATATTTATTTAATCGCTTTGTGTCTTCTTTTGGTAAATGTGAACTTTTCGGTCTCACCGCAGTCTCTACACCTCCGACATTTTCGAAGCCACCGATGGATACTGTTTCCAACTGCTTTCGTGCTTTTCACCGAGGGGGGTATCTATCCCCGTTAGGTTTCACATCAAAATATAACAATTCAAGTATGTATGAACAATTAACACGCTTATGAAAAAACCGTAAAAGCCAAACCTCGTTTGCAAATCAAGTCTCAGGTTTGACACAATCTCCTTAAGACAATTATCGCCTCGTAGCTGTGCTTCGAAGTCTTTTGCAATTGTCTCCCAGATGAAATGATCTTCCAACAAGAAAGCCTTCCCGTGGCCGGGCCGTCGAACCCGAATCGCTTATGCACTCGGCCCCAAATGTATGAATGTGAAATGAGTGAATATGTATGTCAAATGAGTCAAGGTGGGGCCTTTATATAGACTAGCTTTCATGACTGCTCCAAATAGCCAGGAGCGGCTCGCGTCCTGCTCGCGAATAGTCATGAAGGCTTGGAAAGGTTATGTCCGCTCAGCCAACATTCATGAAGCTCGAAGGGTCATGTCCGCTGAGAAGACACACCCAACGGTGAACTCACGCAAAAAACGACAGCGCTTGATGCCAAAAGGTGAGTTTGCTATCTCTCCTAACTCGAACCCCGCCCTATCGGTGCTCAGGCTGGCTGGGCTACATACAAGATGTGTGGGCGAACTGCCACAGCTAGTCCTCCCCTTCCACAAAACGGTGCCCCTTGGGGCACAAACCCAACTACAAGGTGGGTGTATTTATACCATTTAAAAGTCTTGTTCCCATCCGATGTGGGACACAAGCTTTTCCACAAGCTTAAACCTTTAGTTACCGTTTTCAAGGGGTGATGTTTGGAGGCAATTTCTAATTCACTCCTTAATGGTTTTTGAGCAACTAAATATATAGTCTTCATCTCCTCATGGAGGAGAA